>JAUZNJ010041456.1:0-10030 GCA_034780135.1 Jordanella pulchra | reverse complement strand
GTGAGGGATTGCTGTCGAGTCAATGATTCGATGCAATCAGCTGGTTTTCCTGAGATAGAAAACTTTTAACTAATCTGACTGTGTGATTTGAATGAATTGTCTTTGTGAAGTGCCTTTAGATGACATCTGTTGTGATTTGGCACTATATAAATAAACTGAATTGAAGAACTCTTATTTACTCAGTTGATTTCTGTAGATAAGATTCTACAGGATTGTATTTAGAGGTTTCAAAGTAAAGTTGGTAGAAATGCATGTCACAGTTTCATGTTTATTTAAAAATATCTCATCTAAAAGTATCTATCCTTCTACTTCACTGTTATATACTGGTGACAGTAACCTGTCACAATGTTAAGGTATGAATAATTTGCAAATCACTGCATATATACAACAGATTATAAAACCAGTTAGATGAATCAATCGTTGGATAGTTGATAGATATGCGACACTCACACATCAGAGAGGTTTCCAGGAGGTTTGTATTTCAGCATCCCCAACAGGGAAGCCATTCTCTTTACAGTTTGTTCTGGCATCTCCTCTCGGATATCTAAGGCCTGCTGCATGAACAAGAAAGCCAGTTAGTGAGGTTAAAAAGAATGATTAATTCGTGGACACTAAAGTTACACAATCAGTTTACCTTTGGGTCTATTTCAGCCAGAACATCGTTTAAAATCTGCAGGAGCTGCACAGGGTCTAGAGAATCAAACGTGATGAGGTTAAAGTTCTTTCTGAAAGGCTCTTTGTTTAGCTGTTCAACTATGAATTTCAGTTGTTCGCTCATAGTGGGAGTTTAGAAATACTCTCTCAAAGGTAACGGCTCCTCGGGTTGTGGATTAGCTAACCGGACTAGCGCTAACTTAAAAAAGCTCCCTCTTGGTATTAAGGTTAGCCTAGCGGATCCGACCAGTCAAAATAATATTTAAAAAGCTTCCTGGTAAAGTCAGAGAACAAGCAACAATCAAAAAATTCGCATCTAGAGTTGCGTTCTTGACTTGTTAAGTCAATAAAGACAAGAGAAAATCGTTATATGCTCCATAGATACCGAATAGGCGTCATCAACTGGTTGCCAACAGGAAATGCCTTACTGGGTAGTTCAAGATAGTTGGATTTTCTACTATCTATTTTGCTAAACGATTGGATACCCAAAGTACAATGCTTTAAATCCATTTGCTGAATAGAAATAGATAAAAAATGCTGTATTTCGAATGTAGGTTTTTGACAAAATGTTTCACTAAACATCAAGATGAAAAGTGTTTTTGTTAGCCTATTTCGTCACAGCTTCCTATAGCAATTTTTAAAGAATCACCATAATGCTCTGAAATAAATTGCTCTACATCTCAGCTTCCTCTTTAGATTAAAAAAGTTGTACTTTAATGTTTTGATAAACTTGAGAATCAGATATTAACCCTTGCAGGTCCTTATTGATTAACACTTGGTTACAATGAAATTGTTAACAAATACATCTGACTTTCTTGTAGCAAGAAATGCATGTTTCCTTTAAGTTAAATATGCATTAAATGATAAATATTAATGTTGTTGCGCTGCCCTGCTTATAACTTAAGTCATAGATAGCCTAGCCTACCCATCTGCACCCCTTATTTAATTTTGTGGAAGCGTCATGGATTAAAACCAATTTGAGATTTTCCAGATTCAGTTAATCCAATGAAATAGCCTTTTGTGAAATCGGGAGTTTCTAAACAGATAACGTTTAAACTCCGTACATGATGGCGTGTTCCAAATGTAAAAAATGAAAAGTTGTGATTGCATTTTAATGCAGCACTCCAGCATCTGAGCTGCTGAACCGTCAGGTGGCGACGTGTTCACGAGTTAAACGCATACTGTGGACGGGAGCAGGATTAAAGTGTTCATACGAAACAACTGAAAGTACGGCTGCTGTGACTAACCGACATGTGTGGCGCTGCTGGGAGGACAGAGGAAACGTTTAGTATGTTCTTGGTATGACTTACTTAGTTTGGGCACTCTCGGACGGGCTAGTTTTTAATTTGTCTTCCCATCTGACTTCGATGTAAGGTGAGGAAAATACCAACCTGCCGTACTTACCTTTTGTCGCCCCTTTTCTCTTTTGCTCTGTTTTATAGAGGCAGAGTCAACTTCTGTATAACGTGTTACGTTGAATACACGTTGAAGACATTTATCTTTAGCAAATGTTTACAATTATAACCTATGCTATTGCCGTGAAAGCATTTTTATTCTTTTTTTAATGCTTTTTTCGGCATAAATCCGAACGATATCCAAGCCCCTCCTCTTTGTGCTGTGACTGAGGGAGAGCTGAAGAGTAAGGAGCTGTTAGTCAGTCTGACACCAAACCCAAGAAACAGAGGATCTGACTGAACTGCCTCCTCTTAGGACAGGGCTGGAAAGCTAATAGAAACTCAGTTTTTTTCTCGAAAGCGGTGATAAAATTGTGTTGTGTTTTTTTTATGTATCATTTTATTTTTGCCCCTTGTGCCGCTGAAGAATGGATGCTGTGAGCTTTAAAAACACCCCCCGATTAGAAGCTCCGTCTAACTTTCTCTTGCTGCTTCACTAAATAGGGCTTTACGATGGTGGAACCGGTTGGGTTTGCAGAGGCATGGAGAGCCCAGTTCCCCGAGTCGGACCCCCCTAAAATGGATCTTAACTCATTAGGGGACATTGAACAGGAGCTGGACAAATGCAAGTCCTCTATCCGGCTCTTGGAGAAGGAAGTAAACAAAGAGCGTTTTCGGATGATTTACCTACA
The DNA here is from genome assembly GCA_034780135.1 of Jordanella pulchra. Lineage (NCBI taxonomy): Eukaryota > Metazoa > Chordata > Actinopteri > Cyprinodontiformes > Cyprinodontidae > Jordanella > Jordanella pulchra. Next base: position 7,290 of record JAUZNJ010041456.1, on the reverse strand, counting down.
GACCCTCCTTGCTAAAGAGAAAAAATCCTATGATGGGCAGAGATGGGGGTTTAAAAAGATGCCACAGATAAATGACAGAGATGTGCCCAGTGGGTCAGAAAACAGGAGGTCCAACACTGATGAGGCCCAGATAGATGAGCGGAAGCAACAACAGAGGGGCTTCTGTAAGACTTCAAGCAACACAGGACAGCCAGGGGAAATAGCGGATGTGCCGTCTTCAGCAAAACCGAAAGAGAGTGTGTCCCCCGCTTTCCATGACCCTGAGCCTCCTTGTTTCCCAGTGGGAACTGGATCTGTGGCAGCTCTGAGGTCCAACTTTGAGCGTATCAGGAGAGCCAACTCCCAACCAGCAGGTGAAAACAGGGGATTATCAGTGATTGGAAGCCAGGAGAAACCCTTCTACGTGAACATGGAGTACCATCATGAACGAGGGCTGGTCAGGGTGAACGATAAGGAGGTCTCTGATAAGATCAGCACCCTGGGTTGTCAGGCCATGAAGATGGAGCGAAAGAGGTCCATGCATTCCCTGCCAGGAAACCTATCGGCTGTTGCAGGGGAAGTTGTCAAGCCAATTCAGAGAGGAAGATCCGCTGAAGGGTCCTGCAACTTCAGCTGGACACCCGATGATCCTGATGTCCGCCCAAACTTCCTAAAAGACAGTGCAACCAGGTCTGCTGAGGGGAAGTCAGAGAGGGAGCCAGTAGAGTACCAGCCTTACACCAGTGTGTACGTCGGAGGAATGATGGCTGAAGGCGACACTCGAGTGATCCACATCAGGGACCGCAGCATAGACGAGGATCCTCACCTCACTTGGCCGAGGCGCTCCTACTCTCCAGGGGGCTTTGATGATGTTGGGGGTGGCTACACACCGGACTGCAGCTCTAATGAAAACCTGACATCCAGCGAGGAGGACTTCTCCTCAGGCCAGTCCAGCCACGTGTCTCCCAGCCCTACCACCTACCCTATGTTCAGAGAGAAAAGCCGCTCTCCCTCTCAGCACTCCCAGCTATCCATCGACAGCAGCAGCCCACCCACTCCTCTGTCACAGAAATGTCTGAAGCAGCAGGGCGTCCCCTCCATCATCGGTGTCCGTAAAAGGGGCCAGATGTGGCCCAGTGATGGGGACTCCAGCAGGACCTTCCATGACAACAGTGTTCATGGAGATTCAGGTAGGCCCCTTCAGACCACATGTTCTCTGACTCTTTTATTTAAAAAGTTAAAACACTATAATAGAGCTTCCTTAATGAGGCTTTTCCAGGCTGAAAGTAATTTCTGCTCTGATCTGCTGATTCCCAATTCAAAACGGTTCAGAGTTTATTCTCTTAAGTACTATAAAACATGAAGAAGAAAACAGGATGTGGTTTCGAATCAAACAGAAAAGGAATTACAACATTATTATTTTTTGTACATCAAAACCCATTTTAATAACCTTTACTTTCCACAGAGTCCAGACCTTCTAAAACAGAAATCTGTAATGGTCGGAAAACTCCTGATCACGCATCGCAGTTTAAATGGACCTCTTTAATCACTTAAATTATTGTAGCATATCGAAATTCAGTGATGCTTAAAATGCACCTACAATCTCGTTATTGTTGTCCCCTTTTTTTGACCCAGATGCATTAAATCCATCTGTTCTTATGAGTTCGGATTAATATGTTAAAACAGAGTTTTATTTACAACTTTAGGTTTCAAATAATTTCAGTGAAGTGTTTTATTCTACTAACTGTGGCCCACTAAAAGAGGACACATCTTATTGAAATGTATTTACTTATTTTTCTTTAAAGGTTCCCTATGGTTTCTGTGTTGCTCAACCTGTCCACCCTGAGAGTTTTTGTGTCAGCTCACATTGGTGTAATTAACCCAGAGCAGGTATCCTCAAATCTGGCCCTTGAGGTTCGTTGTCATGCACTTTTTAGATGCATCTCTACTTCCACAACTGAATACCTTTGTTAAATTATCTCCTCGGTATGCAGCCAAGTTCTCTAGAGTCCTGCTATGACCCGATTATTGGACTCAGGTGTATTAAAGCAGAGACACATCTAAAAGGTGCAGAACACCGGCCCTCGAGGAGCGTAATTGAGGAAGCCTGACCTAGAGGTTTTATTTATTTTTTCCTTTCTAGCGGGATATGTTTACGGAAGGTTGGTTAAAATGAGCCCAGACGAGTCAGTGAAAAAAAACGAGGCAGGTTATGCTTAATTTTTAATCGATCAAGTCTTCATGTTCTACGTAAAACCAGAATTAAATTTGGCGGACTTTAAATATTTTGAGACTCGTTACTTTGAAGACGCATTTGATGTGCAGACAGATTAAAAACACTTTCAGTAGAAAGACTTAGGAGAAAATCTGAACATAGAAATGTAGTAATAAATGCAGTTGTTACATAAAGTTTAGCCACAACAAACCCACTACATGGTGGGGACAATTTTCACTTTAAATGCTACACAAAGTGGACGTCAGCCATGTCCCCTTGGCGGAGGTTACTGTTTCAGGCTTAAGTATTAAGTTGAGGACTAAGGGTTGAATTGAGTTTTGGTTAAGATAAAGCATGTACCTGTTACAAATGAATGGAAGTCAATGGAAAGTTCTCACTGGAATAGTGAAACCCATCGTGTGTATCTGTGTGTGTGTGTGTGTGTGTGGGGGGGGGGGGGTGTAAAGGTGAGACTGAGTGGCTTGAGAGTGGAGGATGCAAGTGTGAGCCTTTCCCTGGAGACCGGATGTTAGTGTTTGAATGGCAGAGGGTATTTTATGAAGATGCTGCTTTTAAGTCTGTTTTTCTCTCTTAAATGCTGCTGTGCAGTTTTGTTGATGTAAGTTGTACAAGCACGACATTACCATCAAAACAACCGTCATTGGTTTTTCCTGTCGAGATGCATGAACACAATAGACGAATCATTCATTGAGCACCAGTAAAGGCACAAAAACAATAGACCCTTAAGTGGGATGAGGAATAGGGATAGGGTACCTTTCTAGTCCCAAGGACTCAGGGGTTCCCCACCTATAGGTACGTACCACCTATAGGTACATTCGTTAAAGCTACTATGTAATCCATCACTCTAACTGTAGATCGCCTTTCTGTTAGTTTTGCTGTTTTGTTTTTTTTAATAAAGATAAAAATTCATAGTTTAAGCCAGGAAGTGTGCATGCTTGTGATGACATCACATAAGACTTATCCACTCAGGCTTTTAATTCAAATTTTCTTTTAAAGTTGTTCACTGTTAATCTTTCTGGCTACATAAAATGATTGTGCTGTCAAAAATAACTCTGTATGGTTGATAGGAAAGTTTAGCAACAATGAAATGGTGGATAACCAAGTAGACACACTAAAAATGAACCTAATCCTGGAAACTGGCTGCACCATGTAATCAGTACTGCCTATACCCCAAGGTTATCAGACAATCCAAAGGTCTAAATCCTATTTCTAGCTACGATCAAATGTCCAGAGAAGCAAGTGACGAGCAAACACCACATTATGTTTATGATTTACAAGCCAACTTGCAACTATTTTGGTTTACTGACCCAAGCTTCTTTAATCAATTCAATTTCAAGTTTTCCATCTAAGGAAAGCCAGCTGATTGCATTGACTTATTAATTCAACAGAGCGAAGTGCTCCATTAGAAACACAAGGAACAATCAGATCTCTGAGCCATTAAAGGCTGTATTTAAGCTAACATCTTCAATGTCAACATTGATATTAAAATCCCCCACTATAATGACCTTGTCAGTATTTAACACTAAGTCAGATAGGAACTCTGAAAACTGATCTAAAAATTCAGAGTAAGGACCTGGTCATGATAGTTAAACTAATGAGTAATTAACGTTATCCCAAAATATCCCTAAATTTAAAAAAAAACAACAAAAAACTCAAAATTGATTTTCATAATTCCGTGAAACATGACATTTAAACTTGACCTTAACAAGACGCAAGAATAAAACGTGTTAAAAAAGGCCATGTTTTTAAGTAGGCTCTCTATCCCTAGGCCCGTATATAATCTGTTTTCTTTTCCTTTTTTATATAAAATGTTTTTTTTGTTTGTTTAAATAATTAAACTTAATTAAACCTAAAAGGTGTATTTAAACACGAGTTCATTCAACATATTACTATTGGTATTTTTTTTTATAAAACAGTAGCATACTTATGTCAGGTTTAAAAAGCAATATTTTTAGTGAAATAAAGATTTCTTTAGATGAATAATGAATGATATGTTGATATCATAAGCCATTATCCCATTTACTTGTAACAAAACCAAACATTTCATTTACAGTTAAAAGTAGCTGTGTGCAGAAGGAAAATCGAGTGGTTGTGACAGTTTTTTTTTGTCAACCATTTATGTGACCCTCCGTGAAAGTAAAGGCTCTCAACTGTTGCAGTAGGCAGTGGATCATCCTGTAACCACTCAGAAGATCTTTATGGGAAATCTCTCTAGTCCTTCACTTTCTGTAGTGTTTCATTATCTTTGTCATTCACAAAGTCACTCTGTTTTTTCCTGAGCCTGAAGTGATCCTTCTGTTCAAAGTTTTTGATCCAATGGAACAGCTGTATCATGTGGGCCTTGTCTAGTGGATTAACAGCAGTCTGGATTTACCATCTGATGTTGCAACATTATGGTGCACATAGCTGGATTAGACCTTAGGTTGGGAGCTGAATGGAAGTTTAAAAAAAGTTTTTCGTTTGTGGCTTTTTTAATTAACTTTTGGAAAACTTGGTTTGGTTAGATTTATTATAAAAAAAAAAACAAAGCAAACAGTATGCTGTAATCACGCCGAGTCCTATATATATGTATGTATATATATATATATATATATATACACAATCAGTGAATGGCTGAATTTGGTGTATAGCGCTTTGGTCAAGTCTCCTGACTTGAAAAAGCGCTACATAAGTACAGGCCATTTACCATTAATATGCTGTGGAATAAATTGATGCAGCTCCGCAGCAGTCACAACTGACATGGGTCATACTGAGGTCGTGTGTTGCACATCTCCCGTAGGGGTAGTTTGTTTTCTCTTATTCAGAAAAATTTGTGATTTTTTGGTTTTGTTTTAATAAGATTTACGATTTACTTTCACACATTTGTCCATGTCTTGTTGCAACAGACAAAGCTGTGCTCGTTCTGATTTCTCTTGACTCTACTCTCCTGTTAAGTCTTCTTAAAATGGCCAATCTAAAACATACATATGTGAAATGAGTGTTGTCTCCTGGTTTCTTGTTATCTAGGTCGATTGCCAAAGCTGTTTTTACAACTGATTAGCTGTGGACTTTTAAAGATGCCATCTCTCTGATGGGTTATCCTTGCTATATTTAATTACCATCACAATGCTCACATGTCTGTGTCTCGTTAAGTATACTGCCGTGTCTGAGGAAGGGTCTTCACAGTCTGTTTTTAATATATTACAGTAGGTGAAATAAAGGATCTACTAAATGGGGTACTGAATCTGCCATTAGTTTAATAATTATACATTCTAAAACCAGAAGCATGTCTTTTAGGATGCATTTAGATGAGACCAGCAGTCTCAGGATGTTTCACAGGTTTGACCCATAAGTGCTGCATCAGCAGGATTCACACTGTTGCATGTCTGCCTTTCATGTTGATTGCAGACTCGTGGATATTTGAGGTCCCCTGTGGAAGCCCAGACAGACCAGGCGTTGTACCTGGACATCAACATCTCTGGTGGTCTAGGAAGCCCCTCCTATTCCTAAAGTAAATACAGGCATACAAGAGGAAGTCCTGGTGACTGTTGGTGCAGAAATGTTTTTATGTACGAAAGTAAGACACCTGTTCTCCTTTTCAGTGCTTAAAAGCTGACAGTTCATCAGTACACCAGAACAGGCCTCCTCAGCCGCTCTCACAGTAGAATGCATGAATAGCGTTTGTGTCTTTAGCTGTCAGAAAGCAGACCAGAAAAACTTGTTTACAAGCATGTCTGAACTGTTAATTCTAAATTTTCCGTTAATCTCACTGTTCACTTACATAACAACATACTCTATGGCTGATCTTGATAGAAAAACAATTTTGTCATTTTTTATTGGCTGTAGGGCTCCCCTTAGCACAGTTATCCTTCCTTGCGCTCAGACTCGGCTCTCTGGACCTGCGGCTCAGCTTCCCTGCCTTGTCGCTCTCAAAGGGCCCTCTGTGCGGCTACCTGGCAGGCCAAGTGTTTATGGAATGTCTCAGCTGCTTGTGGGTTTTTTTTTGTTTTTTTTTTGTCTGTATGTGTGTGTGGTGGTGGGGAGTTAATGAAACTTTTAGTTTTGTATGCGTTCAACTCCCTTTTAGGGACCTAACCTGTGAGGTTTGTTTTTCTGTGGTACTGAGAGGTGTAAAACAGAATAAGTTCCTTTAAAAATTCCGAGGAACCACACCTAATATAGAATGCAGAGCTACATTATTCCCACAAAGTTAGCCTCTGACTGTGGTACTGCAGTAGCTAATAAGAATTAGCTTTGGATCATCATCTGGGACAGCAGCAATTTGTGATTTAAGCCTCCAGTTCTTTTCTATGTATTTTTTAAAAAATTCTCTTACCCTAAGATGTCTGCTCAGATGTGGAGCCGGAAGTGGAACCATTGGGAACGACATTAGCAATCTGTTTCTGGGCTCCAACACACGTTTTCTCTCTCCCCCCCGGAGGACACCATAGGTATAGCTGTTAGCATCAGTTCACTCTAGTTTTTACTGAACAACCAAGCAAGTCTTTCAGTGATGAGAATAAAAAAAGTGCTTCTCAAAATGCTCTGAGCACAGAAGAGACACTATGTAGTGCTTTAACTTCTCCCGATCTCATCTGACCTGCTTCATCCACTTTGAAAGCTGTTGTGGCTCCTTAGGAAACTTAAATAATCCAACACCATTCTTATAGGGTTTAAAGCAAAAAAAGAAGAGATACCTAATGCGAAGCTATAGCTTCAGCAGCTTTCCATAACAAAACCACTGTTCCAACTCTGTCGTTCTGCTGCATACATCTCTCCTGTTTTCTCCCACAATCACTAAGTGGTGCTATAAAATATCAATATCATGTCATCAACAATTTAAGTCTACAGTTGCAATATTTTTAAATATAGAAAAGATTTTTTTTGCTTTTATTATTTTAGATTAATTTAATTCCATCCATCCAGCAGAAAGTTTAGTCATTCAGGTTTCTATCTCTCAAGACATGTCTGTAGTTTATGTAACAGGTTGGTTTCATCAGGATTTATAGACGGATATAGCAGAGTATCATCAACATAACAGTGAAAATAATGCCATGCTGTCTAATACTTCTACCAATTGGGAGCATATATATATA
>JAUZNJ010041455.1:0-10031 GCA_034780135.1 Jordanella pulchra | reverse complement strand
TGGATGGATGGATGGATGGATGGATGGATGGATGGATGGATGGAAGGATGGATGGATGGATGGATGGATGGATGGATCTAACTTTTAGCAAGCTTTCTGGAAGCTTCTGAATCCCTTTATATCTGTCATATATTTTTGTTTCTGGTCATCGCCTGAGTCAGCATTTAACACAAGTCCACATCCCACTTTATAAATACGGTAACAGTCGTGCTAATAACGTTTTTTTGCCCATATATATATATATTGAAGCATCCAACCAATTTTTTCAATTCAGAATGAATGGTCAAAAATTTAAAGCCACTTTTGTTGAGATGTTTCCACTACTGTCCTTATTCTGAGAACATTAGACAACATGAATCTCCCCCCGTCATCTAAATATTACAAATTGATATTTAAATAGTTTTCAGAGACAGTATCCTGGTTAAGAAGTGGTGTTAAACTTTCCTCCAGTCCAAATGTCAACACAAATCCATCACCTGGCAAAGGACAGCCGAGGATCTCCGCTCTCATACAGATGCTACCTCCATAAAACCATGAACGGGGGTTGACTCGAAGGTAGCGGGCAACTACGGGCGATGGAAAGATGTTCCGGACCGGGATTTCTTTTTCTCTGTTGCCTTTGAATATCTACTAAGGCAAACACAGGATGAATACACAGTCAAGGCGTGAAGGACAAAGGATAATGCGCTTCTTTCAACAACTTTAAATGAGCAAACTTAGCCCAACAAGGCTGAATCTTTTTAAATAAATTGAACGGTTATGGAAAAGAAAAAAAAAAAAATAACTATAAAAAGAGACCTCTCCCTGTTTTGGGATTAGTATTGCAGCTCATGTTTCCTCTCACTAAACTTTGACACCTGAAGGACATTAATGGAATTTTAAAACACAAATAAAGTTATCTTTTTACCATAGTGGTGTTTTGAAAGACTAATATAGGAGACTGGTATTTGGCACAAAGGATAGGTGGATAGAAAAGCCTGTAGCTGAAAATAAATGAGCATACTGTTTTTCACCTACAATGATGTTGTTACTTCTCACAGGAGCAAACAAAAAAAGCATCACTTTCTGGCATGTGAGTCTAAGTAAGAGTTTCCAAAAAGGCCCAATTTTGTTCATCAGCAACAGACATGAGAAAAAGAGGCCTTAGTGACACTCTGCAAGCAAGGTGATATTCCCGTCCTTTTTAATCATGTGAAGTCTCTCATTAGAGAGAAGAAAAAACTACTCTTGAAAGGATAAGTTACTATTTACCGGAGCAACATTAGTATTTTCTACCACCTCACAGTTCATTAAGCTTGGAAATAAGCAGCCATTTATATCTTCCCCTGTAATTACTATCCAACAAGAATTCATTTTTTTCTGTTTGGATGCAATCAGCAGAAGACACTCAAACAAGACACAAGACATTTAGTTAGAGAAAAAAAAACAAAGGTTTTGCTCAGTTTTGGACATAAAAACACTTCAGAAGAACATTTTTTGTTTTGTTATTATTACTCACCAAGTCGGCTGAGCCATTCCTAAGAGTTATCCAGGTGTGACTGTCGTTGCTAACCATGACCTTATAAGAGGTCACCCAGTCGCTTCTGTTAACATTATAGGAAAATCAGAGAATTTTGTTAATTTCAGATTGAATGCAATGAACCAACATCTAGGAAGATCCCTCAAAGTGAATCAGATATGTTCTAAATACTAGAACTTAGTTTCTTTTGATTATATGGAACTGGATAAAAAAATGTAATCTGAGACAAGCTTTCCAGGAGATAGGAGTTGTACTAATATGAAGTTTTTTAGCAGACTGTCAGTATTCGCCTGGGCTTGTCGAATGTTTCTGCCTTGGTTCTTTTCCAGTTGTATTCAGCTCAACACCAGTTGGTCATCAGTGGTCAGCTTCACCCAAGTATCCATGACATGGGATCAGAAGATAGAACCAGAAATCATTAACCTCTGGCCTTGGTGCCAAGTGCACCAATTGACATCTTTATGCTTGAACAAGGTGTATATTATGGACTATCCCTACTCTGCTCAGATTTCCACTAATGAAGCACCACCCAGGTTCAGAGCTAGGGGTCTGTTCCTCCCAATCACTCCTGTTCAGGTGTCACTGTCATTTCCTACATGGGCTTTAAAGTCTGTAACTCTGCACCGACACTTTGCTCATAGGTATCTGGGGCATTTATGCCCCTCCACCACACTAAGGCTTCAATTTGACTTCATGTTTAAAGTAAAAAGCAGAAAAATGTGTTTGTTTTTTTAGGGGTTCCTTGCCAAGTTAGCTTCTTTATTTCAGGACTAAGTCACTCAAAATACTGATAGATTTAATACACTCTTGTAAGACACTTGTAGAACATTTATAACCCCTTACTTTTACCAATAAGAACTGCTGTACCTTTTGCAGCATGATTTAATTATTTAAATATATGTCTTAAATAAAAAAAAAAATGAACAACCAGATAAATAATGTAAAACAAAGGTAATGCTACTGTTGCTATAGTGGGTAGGAATAATAAATGGTGAATTAATAAGTGGCTTACTGGAGATTTTGACCTTTGACCGGTGAGACCCACACATTTGATGGTTTTCTGATTTGTTAACCCAGCAAAGTGTGCAAACAATTCTTTATAATCAATGATGAAACAAAGACAAAAAAAAAACTTTACTAGGTATAGAGATAGGAAAACAGAGATAGTTTCCTTTTTAAATTAACATTTAAAAAACATACAAAAGCAAAAATATTTGCAATTGGGATTTAAATAGCTGAGTGTACAAAGCTAGGAGTGCTTTTCTTTTTAATCCTTTAGATATTTAATTTTACAGAATGTGTTAAGCATATCTCAGTGCCATTATTCAGTAAAATTACCTAATCTAACTATGAGTAGTTATATTTGGTGATACCTCTGCTAATAAGTAACAAAATTAGTGTCTAGTTCTTAAATTTAGCCCTGACCTGTGTGCCGTGTCCTTTATCTACATGATGCTATTTGTTTAACAATGTTATAAAACTGACCTCCCAGGCCTCCATACAACAGCTGGATTTATACTGAGTTAAAACTAAACAAACAACTGGACTATAGTTCATTAAAATAAGAGATATGCTCTAAAAGCATCTGGTGAGGACGATGGATCTATGCATATATTTAAAAAGCTTCACTTCACCTTAGATTTCTTATTTGCAAAATAAAAGGATGGTTACTCAGTACATAAACAAACATAGGTGTAGAATCACAAAGTATAATCATACTTTGAGTTGGAAAAACAAATAGAATTGAGAGAAAAACTGAGATAGATATAAAAAAATTGGGGGGTCAGTTTAAATCAAAACTGAAAGAAATAAAAATCATTGCTTTATAAAAAACAAACTAAAGCATTGATCAGATAAATGGCCTAAATATACCCATAAGAATTAAATCATTCCAGCCAGTGTGTAAGTTGGCAGTAACTCCAGAGAAGCTTCATAGATAAATCCTCACCCAGCTCCTCCAGTAGGAATTCCTACTTTGTTAATTAAAGCTTTCTTACAGACAGAAAGCCGCTGAGCCGCCACTGCAGACAGCTACATGCCCTACAGAGCTAATTGTAGAAAAATTCACTCCACGCTATGGCATTGTGTCTTCTGGACCTTAAGATAGCTCTTCCCCTTTAAGGAAAATCCCATATATATAGTTTAATAAGTAATCCTCCCTCAGCCTCAAAGTTTGCAGCGGTTTCCAGCTCCCTTTCCAATTAAAGAGCTCAGAGGCATGAAGTCATTATTGCAGTGCAAAGGCAGACGAGTTGGTAGAGGACACCAGCATCCCCAAAGCTGCTGTTGCTGATGTGTGAACTAAAGCTTAAAATGCAATTTGCTTCTCCTTGGTGCAGATTTCACAATTATATATAAAGATTTGTTTTTAAAATTTGACTCTTGCATATAATCAATGTAAAATTGATGTTAATGTATCTTGGCCTGAGCAACAAAGTCTTAAATATCGTTTCATTAAACTCTTCTAATTGCTTTCCTCTGTTTGTGTGTTCTTCAGACTGAACCGTGCTGCATTCAAACAAAAAACAACTTAGAAAATCTTTATTTTTATCTTGTAAAAAATGTTTGCAAAATAAAAAAATTAACAAATACCATAGATCTCTTGAGATGGTTCAAAAAGAAAAAAAATAAAACTTGATTAAATCTAAAATCTACATAATCTATCTTTAAAACTGCCAAATTGTATACATTTTCTTAGCTATATTAAACTTTTAAGCTGTTTAGATCACCTTCCATCCATACTGGATTCCGTACTGGAAAATAAATGTGGAACATATTACAGCTTCACATTATAATGTTCTTTACACAAAAATGAAAATAGTAGAGTATAAAATATGACCCAAGCTTTTTAAACTTGAAATAGAAATGCAACAAACTTTACCAGTTCAAAAGAAGGATAATAATCTAAAACACATTAAAAATCTAAAAAAAGGAAAAAAAAATAAAAATAACAAAATAAAATTAAAAAAAATAAAGCAGATGTAAATATGGTGTAGAAACCTCAAAATCCACTTTCTTCAACTTTCCAAGACATTAAACTAAAGGGTTGACCAATGACAAGAGCAAAGGCTTATGGGCTGGATGGACCACTAAATGTGGAAAAATTAAAAACTAATTGACTAAGCTGGATCTATCGACTTATTCTTTATAATTATTGTTGAATGATAAAATGCACCCAAATAAAGTTGCCCTGTAAGCTTTCTATTAAAACCTGATCTTAGCTGAAAGTTATTTTCTTTGGTTATAATTATAACTCCCTTTGAGAAACTTTGAACAGTATTCAAAAGCTGAAATTTTTTGGTATAATCTCACCATTAAGTTCTGTTTTTCGTGAATAATAAGTGATTTGTGAAGGAAAATGTCATGGTATGATGTTTATGATTTTTACTGTTGAAACTGAATAAAATATATAACTATACATGAACCATTCTGAAATCCCATTAAAATACATCCTTATTTGTATATGAACTGATACTTTTTGAAATTATTTACTTTTCAAGACAGCAAAGAAAATTATTATTATTACTAATAATTAACAATTATTATGCAGATTATTTTATTAAGTGTACTGCAGCACTTGCTGCCATCTTCAGCTTTGATCATTTGACAGAAACTAAGCAGCTAAACGTCAAAACTTGTAAGAGAAGTTCAATAAACTCTGCATGATAACAATTGCAAAACTTGCAAGAAATGGCTGACCATATTAAGGCAAATTCAAAACTGATATATTTTAATATTAATAATATTTGGTGCAGGTTTAGAAAACCAGCAGATGTCACTGTAGAAGAGCAGGCTGCACATCCGCCCTGCAGTGTTGTTTGATGTGCACCAGGTGCCGTCTCTGGCATCAGAGGAAAGTTTTAGACGTTAGCTTTATTTTCTTTAACAATGAAAACCTTCCAGTACTAAAAAAGAATTGAACAGTCATTCTCATTTGTCAACAAGATAAAAGTAAACTAACATACGACTATAACTAAGGTTTGGGAGGATAAATAAACCCTTCCTTAGGTTTCCAATCTAAAACGCTCAAGGAGTCTAAAGTAGCTGCTAACAAGATTTGTAAACTTTTTTCAAGGCCTCTAAAATGTAAAGAAAAAAAAACTTCTCAAGTCTTTTTGGTTCTCTTTATAAAACTTTGCATCCATTTGAATCTATTTTCTCCTGTGTTAATTTAATGATGTTGTGACCTTTTGAGAGGAGGAAGTCTGCACCGAAATCAATCATATCCATAAGTCCTTAATCCTATAGCAGAGGATCAGATATGATTGGTGAAAAGGGGACTAATAAACAAAGGTTCAGTCCCATGTGTGTAGAATTGAACCTCTTTGCCATATTTATTTGTGCTGTCAAAGTTTCCACATGTTTTCATAGGAGACATGGAGTTCTGCAGCAATTATTGTCATCAGTCATTGAGAAATTGATGCTATACATAACTCAATATATAACAGTTTGCAGTGTTTGGTTTAACCTTTTTGATGACACAAAGTTTGTTTTCCTTTAGATGTGTCCACTTTTTGTCACATTACAGACTTTAATGCATTTTATGTAATTTTATTTAAATAAAATATAAAAAGCAGTAAATGGAAGGAAAGGTTTTGGTAAAACTTTGTATATTGGGGCTTAAGACTTGCATTCTTTGTTATTAATTCCAAGTAATTTTCAGTTCTGTTAATGTCATAACAAAGAAATCTTTAACGATGTGAACTTTGCATTTAAAGTGTCATATTTTATTAAATGGCACTTAATGAAAACAGTCTTAAACATCCTTATGGGCTCCTTGATGTTCGTTGCAGGCATTATATCATGTTTATGACAGTGTAATGTCAGTGTCAGAGATTTCTTTATGTTTTAGATAAACTCCTAAAGTGTGAGGTGTTTATATACATGCAGTTTTCTTTGGTACCCTTTAAAAAAGTCAAATATATAACCAACTTATGTGTAATTTAAGCTATTTTTTTCAAAGCATCAATTGTAGATATTTTAAAGAAAAAAAATAGTGAATATCAAGACCAAGGAATACAGCGGTGATATCAGTAATGAAATAATGTTATGGAAAAGTGTAAAAGTTAGGCTATAAAGCAATATCTAAAAATCTTATGAGGGCGAAGTTGAAAAGAACATGGCTCAGTTGCAAATCCACCAACTTTTTATTAAACGAGTGACAGGAATAAACAATTGTTGAAAATAGGCCACAGTCCAATCTGTTGTTTTCCACATGTAGAATATGGTAAAGATAAGAACCATCTTCCTCACAGTCAGTAGCATTATTATTATTGTTTAGTATAGCAATGGACAAAAAAGTTCATATTCTGAGTGTCAAACGATTTCATAATTGCTGCATGTCTGCAGGCTTCCTACTCACGACCAGAGAGAGCTCCTGCCTTGGGTGATGACCCCAGTGAACTTTGTCAGCCTCCTGGCATCCAACTCCAGCCACTGAAGGGGGTCATCTCTCCCTGCACACCAGGCCCCATCGTACAGATCATCTTCATAAATGCCAGCCTGCAGGTCCCAAAAAACCCATATCAGTCAGTATTCTACTGTAATAACACATAGTATTTATGTATGGTGCAACCTGAATGAGGAAGAGTTGGAAGGGTGAGCTCTTCTAACCAATCATTGTCAGAAAAAACAACAAAAGTTGTTTATAAAAAATATCCTGTCTTTTTGTAGTTTTCCACACCCTTTTCCGTTTTTAGTTGCTACTTTTTGTCAAATTGATTCAGTTTTCATAATTTATCTGAAATCAATTCAAATCACTTACAAAGCAAACCTAGGTTTTCTGGATGGATCAAATCTCTTGTTCCGCCTGTCAGAACTTTAATGCAGAGCTAATGGACATTTGGCAGTCTTCAAACTTTAGCTTTTAAAGTCTGGTTGGTAGGCAGCCATCTTGAGATCTCACTAGAGACCTGAGTTGATTTAAAGATTACCAGGTGTACAGTCTTATTCTCCAAGTCCAATTTTGTGTTCTTCCTTTAAAATTTAGAAACATCCCCAGTTTTTCTGCTTTTTTAAATGCTTCCGTTATCAGGAATCAACTTTCTCCTTGTGTAGCAGTAAATGCCTTTTCCCAGCCAGCATCCCATTCTCATGATCCCGCAATCATCATTCCCAAATGAACATTATTGTCCGGGACGCATTTAATTCCTGATTTTATCCAGTTATTTTGCCCCACACACATTTTTGTATTCCTGTTTTGGGTTTTATACTGATGCTAGTAATTAAAGTTTAGGGATCACCTTTTTTTTCTGGCTTCACTTTTTCCTTCTAGAAAATTTTCTTTTAAGGTCCTCAGATCCAGCGTTCTGAAATTGGACGATGAATAACCTTGTGGAGGGTTTCTATGACCTGTTAATTTGGCAGTGTCCACTATTATGTGTTTAGGTAATAGTTTAGATCAAATAACCTTGTTTTTATTCAAATACGAGTTTTATTCATCCTTTGCGTTTGTTTTACAGAAAACTCAGTTTTGAGGGGAAAAAACACAAAACAAAAGCAAAAAAAAAATAAATAACAGAGACACTGAAATGTAAATCTGTATGTGCAAATAATCTAATGTAATGAAATGCACTAGTAGTAGAGTGTCTCCCAGCGTAATAATTTTGGTGTAAAGATGAGAAGAAAGCATAAGACACAGAATTACTGCAAGTTCCAAACTGTGTTTTTTTTATATACTATCCTAAAGATATCTATCAACATCCTGTTCTTGTCTGAAATCCAAATAAACTGTTGCAGCTACATAAAGGGAAAACACACACATACACACAAGCACAGGCACTGAAAACTGACCAACTGTGAAACTAATCCTTTCAACATCTGCTCACTATGTGTTTCTCATGACACAATCTCTGTCCTCACTTTAACACACGGAAATTCACATCCAACAGACAACAAGTTCATTGTTTGCTAAATTAAGAGCAGGTGTTTATGTGTTTTATTACTTGTGCAGCTGGATTTGGAGCAACTTTGGAAGCATGCAAAAGATAAATTCCTTTTAAGAACATCTTGGTAGGTCTTGGGTTGTGTCTTATGTTTCTAAAGACAACAATGTCCCTTTCTTTGGTAGCTTTCAGAGTAGTTCGATGCTAAGGCTCCTACAAAATCCTAGATTTGTTCTATTTTTAATACTTTTTTGTTGTTTTATTCCTTTTTTTCTAATCTTTGAACCTCCTTTCATCGTTTAATGGTTTTCCATCGGGGTCACTGGAGGCTCGTTGCCTTTATCCAGCAATGTATGAAAGCTTTTTACACCCTGGACAGGTCCCCAATCCATTGCAGGACAGCGGTAGGAAGCTGGAGTCAAATCCTTTATATCACATTTAAATATTGCACTTTCCGCATTAGTATTGGAAATAAGCACTAGTTTTTGTTTTTTTTATTCTTGTTATTTTTTTTTAGATAGATTAGATGTTTTTCCCCCCATTTAACAATTTAAATAGGATAAATAAATAAATAAACTAAAATAGGATGGAATTTAGACAAGATGTCCTTCCAACATTTTTAAACTTGAAGTTCACCTGATGCTTAAAGATGACATCTTTCCTCTACCATATCCATACTTTTGCTACTTTAGGAGAAAAAAATACTTGAAAAGTTATCCATGTTATAATAAAAAGGTGATACATCCTAAGCTGTCCTTCCAACCCCAACAAATGTATTAAGTTTGACCTACTATAGCAACACTCAGAGGTGTCAAAAAGTGCTTACATGCTACACTAAGAAGTATAAATACTGGCTTAAAGCTACTTTAAAAGCTACTGGCAAAAAGTCAAAGTACACTTTGAACTACTTTATTCAAGTAAATGTAAATAAGTGCAGGCTCTATAGTTTACTGAAGTAGAAAAGTAAGAAGAAGGTTTTGCCTCAAATGTTAATGAATAACATTTAAAAACATCCTTCTTTTGAAAACATTTCTCTGCACAGTAAACAGGTTTCTTTCTTATTTTTTCTCACCTTGTTGTTAAAGTTAACATAAAAAAATTATTTGGTCTAGTTTCATTTTAAATTGAAATTTCAGACTGGATGATATAGAGTGAACTGACCACAAGCAGACCTTTGGTATTTAGAGGACTGAAGTGGAAAACAGCATTAAAACTAACATAGAACTTAAAACATAGTCAACAGTGAATTTCAATTTAAATAAAGACAGAATTGTCATGATCTGCTGTTCTGGACTTTTGGGTTCTGTCCAAAATTTCATTTTATTCTGTGTTTGTTGTAAAGATTGTTCTTATTTTTAATGGTTTCTTAGTCTACCTCCTTCTTGGTGTTTTTGTTCAGTCATCTCTTTTCAGCTTTCTTGGTACTTTTTTAATCGTTGCTTTAGTATTTCATATTTTTCTGTTAATTCGAAATTATTTTCCCGCAATGATATATTAGTTATCTAAGTTTATTAATTCTTTTCCCCATATTTTCATTTTCACTTGCTCAGCCTGTGTCATGATCCGTCTGTCTCTGTGTTATTTTTGAGGTTTCTGTTCTCTGTGCTCCCTGTGTCCCCTTGTTGCTC
>JAUZNJ010041454.1:0-10031 GCA_034780135.1 Jordanella pulchra | reverse complement strand
TATATATATATTTATAAGATGAAATTTCAGTAAATAATAGTTGTAATTAAAAAGCAATAACTGATGTGCATGGAGGCTTTTAGTCTCCTTGCTACAAAATACATGGGTGATAAAAACACAACAAAACATATCTTCTATTGATTTAAAGCAACTGAAATCTTACTTACCACCGGGACTATTTTCCATGTTCTCTCGTCGATTCTCTCTTCCAAGTGGAATAATTGTTGACTTTCTAAAGCTGGACTTCTTTCCGATGGTTCTTACTCGGGAGTTTCGTTAAAACAAGTGAGAGGCTGAGGAGCTGCAAAAGCATATGTACACAGTGTACTAATATGGAGCTCTGACCCAAAGGACTGTGAGCGGAGCATGGGCAGGAAACCTCAGCGAGCGATGAAATAACGACAACAAATATTTCTCTGAAAAATAGAAATATATATCTAACGAGATCTTTAAAGATGTATCACTGGTGATCAGATGATGCTCTCTGGTCCGTCTGTATCTTAGGCAGGATATGAATGTGTGAGGGGTGTTCTCTAAATTGCAGAGATCCCAGCGCGTTCACCTCCCTGTCATGTACAGTCACCACCATTAACGCACCATCAGAGTGGAAGTGGATTAAACACGCCCCCTCTCATCAATAAGCAACACGCGTCTTAAAATAAGCCGCACGTTTTCAGGTGCCTGAGAGAAATGTGACCAGTTTCTTCGTCATCCCTTCCTCTCTCTCCCTTTGCTTGTTTGTTTGATGGGAATCAGGAATGCTCTCTTTCTTTATTTCCCCCTCACAGCCAGGCTCTGTGAAAACATCCGCCCTTCTCCACTTATTTTACTCGTTCTCACTGTTTCATTGGCCCACGGCCCCGCGTGGATACGGTGCATTGGGCTCGTTCGACATCGGAATGCTGCTTAAAAGCTCAACAACATGTGCGCATGGCATGTGAGCTCGAGCTGCCCTACTGACACACATTTTATGTTAATGAGCTGCACAAGCTTGGACATAAGCGCGAGGAAGCAGGCAGAGATGGGATAAAGCAGCTAAGTGTACCACTCTGATCTGTTTTACTACACGACTCGAGAAGAATGGGTGTTCAAGATGGGGTAGCTACAGATAACAGTAAATCAAAAAGTATGCGTTGTCATTTCTAAATGTAAGTCAATAAATGTGAATACAAGAACAGAGGACATAATAGTAAAATAACCCATCCAGAAACCTTTCAGATCAGGACAGAGAAAAAACATGTGGCTAAGTTGACAAGGAGACCCGTGGGACTTAACCCATTTTTCTCCCACTTCAGGATACAATACAGACAATCTAGACTCAAAAAATGTGCCCTGTATAAGACCCTAAGTTAAATAAGGAGAAGAGCAGAAGATATGGTAGATCATATCCTCTTTATGGCATGATCCTAAGACTCCTTATTTATTTGTATACCAGGCTCCCTTTCCCCATACACACTTAAGTTCAACATTAGAGTTGAAGTTGTTACAAGCTAGGCTAAAATCCTGCGTTATAATACCTCTATGGTGAGGACATAAAATTCCAAGTTTGAAAGTAGAGCGAAAGATGAGTAGCAGGGAGGTCATAGTGGGACGACAAATTGGCAAAACTATCAAAGACACCATCCATGTACAAATATCTGAATTGTGCGACACTCTTATCATACTACTATGAATATGTCATGTCTGACAGAGGTGGTGGGAATAGAAGATTGTTATTTAAAGTACTCAGGAAAGGTGCAGCTACAGATTTAAAATACCGTCTGAACAGATACCAGATTTTGAGTGCATTAAGTGCTACTTGATAATCTGTAGGCTATATAGAGAGGGTCGCAGCCAGGGCTAACAGAGGTCAATGACTTTCAGGCGCTTTACTTACTCGTAAATTTGATTTGTACTTGTGAATCATTGGGGCAATGTCATCTAAAAAATAGAAAGACAGGACAGCTATTAGTTTTTGCAAAACAAACCATGGTTTTATGAGGTTATATTTAAATGGCTGTGAATCACATGGCTTGATGAAATACAATTTCCACCATGTAAATACGTTAAGGAATGTTCCATTATGTTTGTACAGAACTGTGTGCTTATAACAAGGAATGTGAAGTTTACACTTAGAGAGAAATTTGAACATAATTTATTTTAAATTGATTCAGAAAGCAGAGCACTAAACATTACAACAGTCAAAAATACCCCCAAAAGTAGTGTGACACATAACTACACAAGCTGCCTAAGAATACATCAGATTGCCTTAAGTAATTTTGAAACGTTTTGTGAAGGTGTGTGTGAGAGTTATAAGGACTTTAGAAAATCAGACTAAATAGTGAAGTAAATGGGGAAACAACAAGGAAATTACCAAACAAAGGAATTCACATAAACTCTCAAAGAAAACAAGCCTGAAGAGCATAAACCACCCGGAATATGAGCATTGTTTTAATAGACGATCTTTGCTTGAGAAAGCCGACACGTGCGGAGAGGGCGGATCTTAGCGTGACTCTCGCCGCACATTCCCGCCCCCCCATCACGTTTGCTCTCTCCCCGCACATTGTGATAGCTGGGAGCCCAAGTACCAGTGGAGTGGCTGGGTCATGGCGAATTTAGGTCAGGAGCTGTTTGGGAAAACATGAGCGTCGTAAATCAAAAAAAAAGAAAAAAAAGTGCTAAAACCAGCGCGTCCTCGCAGAGAGAATAAAAAGCAGGACCTCCTGCTGCTGGCACCCTCACAAAAGAGGGGAATTTAGGTCACATAGCTCCACATTGTCGGGGTGGGGTTGGGGTGTTTATTCACTCTTTCCCTCTCCTTGGTAGGTGAGCTGAATTACAATTTCCTCACCGTCTGGAACTGGTGAATGAGGCTATGGGGACATGAGGTGTTTGGAGCAAAACTAGCACCTGTTTAGGTAGTAAAAGTGTCATCTGCCCCCACACATTGCTATAAAAAATACTGTCTACCTTGTAAACATTCTTATCCTATCATATTCCAGTTTTTAATAAGTGTTCCTATACCTGTTTTGTTTTGGGTTTTTTTTTACCCTCAGTAAGGATAACTCACCTAATTATCCTACTGCAGCTCTATGTTATATTAGTAAATGTATGAGTAAATCATATCGGTCTGTTTATAATGTTCTCATTAGGAAAATGACTTTAATTAAGAACATAACAGGTTATTTATTTATTACATGATTATTTAGATTAAGCAGGATTTAACAGATTCCCCAGTGCTCATATCTGACTGCTTGGTAGAGCTGCATTTAACTATAGTTTAAGCTGCAAGTCCCTTTAAGTTTGTCTCCATCGACTTTCTAAATCTGGGTCATTTTACTGCTCAATGTTTTGAACTAAACTGTTGTATGCATGTTTTGCAGGAATGTCACCATGCAGTCCTCAAGGGCCGGTGTCCTGCACCTTTTAGTTGCGTCTCTCCTTTGACAAAGTCAAATATTTAAGTTCCTTGCAGGACTCTGGAGAACTTGACTTCAAGGAAGCGATTAAGCCATTTGATAAAGCTGTGTTGGGCCATGGAGATATCTAAAAGATAGCGGCCCTCGAAGGCTTGAGTTGGACATCCATGATGTTTAGGGTTGCAGTGTTAACTACTAAAAGGGGAACCTTTGAGTTTTCTAAACCTTTTGGCAACTTTTACTATGAGTGCTTTCAGAATGAGCTCTAACCATCTTCCCATCAACTCTGCCCATCTTCTCTGCCCATCCACACAGCATGATCATACCACCAACATGTATTACTGTAAAAATAACATGTTTATGGGTTTGTTTATGTTTCTGTACATATTGCTTAGCATGTCTTCAATTTTGGTCTATTCTGGACATTCCATGTCTTTCTTTCTTTTGCTTCGCTTTAATAAGGGTCAGATTCATGGAGTGTACAAATACTAATTTTCAAGTCCAGATATTCCTCTTCCTGAATATTTGATCTCTCCAGCCTCTCCAGAGTTAAAATGAGTCTCATGACTGCCTCTTTAATTTATGCTCCATCTTCTTGGCAAGTCTCAAATGATTGGTGGGTTGCTAGTTCTAGCCTCTCCCTTCATCGCTGCTGCTGTTTGATTAGGCTGACCCTTCACCTGCCTTTCCTTCTATTGACGGTCAGAGGATCGGGTGGGGCAAATTGTATGGAAGCCTTGCTTCTGCCAGACTGCCCAAGTTGAATTTTTGAGCCATTTCTGGTTATATCTCCTAGCTAAAATATAGTTCTATTTTTTCTGGAATATCTTGAATAAATACTTTAAAGCCTGTATTATAACTAGTTTAAATTGTTGTAAATCTTTCAATATGAGCGTCAGTCTCACTGATGTGGAGCAAACATTTAGCATTCTTATAAGGTCACGGGTGTGGCTCGACATCACAGTTCTTCAATATCTTCTACACTTGTTTTACTCGTCTCCCCAATTTTTTGATATTATTTGAAATAACTTTACTCCAATATTAGTTCATATTCATTATTATTTCTATTTACTTCTCATTGTGTTTTTACAGTTTTATGATGCATTGTGTTGTTGTTTTTGGCTGTGCTGAACCGTTGCCCTGCAGCACTTCAGTGAAGCTTTAAATAACAACATAGATAGAGGTGAGAGTTTATTTAAAAAGATGAACACAAACTAGAAAAGCTGTATTAGAAAAACACAGTACAGGTTTAACCATTCGATAAAATATCTGTGAAGGTTCTCGGTCAACCAGGTCATGATCAAGCTTGGAAAATTCAATTTAGGCAACTAGACATGAAGTTTTCTAGAAGACATTTCACCTCTCATCCAAGAGGCTTCTTCAGTTCTGACTGATGCAGTAGGAAACGGAGATAAATATACTGTAGGTGTGATCAAAGAATTAGGGGAAGAAAAGAAACACAAGGTGACTCTGATCCCTCCAACATAATGGCCAATAGAGTCCACCTGGGGGGTGTTGATGGTCGTTAGGAAGGTGAAAGTGTGAGTCAGCAGTGGGGAGGTGGGAGGGGAATCTTGTTGTCCTCAAACGAGTGTCCTTTAGCCCTCATCTAGCTGTCCACCAACAACTGAAGGCTAAAGGACAATAGTTTGAGGACAACAATTTCCATATTCTATCCCAGGAAGACAGATTGTTTGGGAAGGGGGTCAAAGAAGGCATCTTTGTTGACCAAGAGAAACCATCCTTTAACAGAGGAGGTCGTCTCAGACATAACTTAACACCCACATACAAAGCACTTTTAGAACTCTACCAAAAAGATTGAACTCTTACCTACCTTCACCTGATTCCCACTTTAAAGAGGCATGTGACTGAAACCACCCTGACGAGGGAGTTAAAGACCCATCAGAACCCCCCCTAACGACCATCAACACCCCCCAGGTGACCTCTATTGGCCTTTATGTTGGAGGGATCAGACCCACCTTTTGTTTCTTTCTTCCCTCCCCTAATTCTTCTGTCACACCCACAGTATATTTATCTCAGTGCTCCGCCGCATCAATTAGAACTGAAGCAGCGTCTTGGATAAGAGGAGAAACATCTTCTAGAAAACCTCTTTCCAAGCATCATTCAATAAAATATAACAAATGATTTATCTATAAAGCAAGGATCGTGGTAATTATTTAGTCTCAGGTATAAAACAATATTTAAACAATACCCCCAAAAAATATAACAGTGGTGACTCTTTACAGGGGAGGTAAAAGATTACTAATCAGTCCATTATTTTTATCCTAAAAAAAGTTATTCCCCTAAGTACTCTCCCACGAGAGTGTTCAGCATTTAGAGAAATTATAGAAAAAATACTTAGGAGCTGTATTTAGATACCCTTGGCACATTGATGTTAATATTTGTGGAAGTAGAAACAGCCAGAGCAAGTATATGCAGAAAGAAAAAGGAAAACCAAGTTTGGTTAAATTGAATCTCTGTTCAGATGTGTGGCTGTTATGCACAAGATCTTGAAAAATACTGAATATAATCAAAAACACCGTATACCTACTATTGGGCATGGAGGCAGAGAGATGATCATTTTTGTTTCTGTGTGTGTGTTTGTGTAGCCACAAAACAAAGCCCCCCTCACAGTTATATGATTTCCCATGAACCATTTTGTTCATTAAACTATCCTGATTGGCATCCATCTGACACTGGAGCTTGGTCAGAACTGGGTCATGCGGGGATCCAAAATAAAACAAATAAGTTGGCCAAAGCAATTTCACAGAAAGTTCTACACTTCCAAGTTATTGATAGGGTGGAGTTAATTTTTCATTCAGTTATCACATATTATCACACATACTGTATGCTTGGCACATATAGGGCCAGATTAGAATAATAGAAACATGTGCCTAAAAAGAGGAAAAACAATGAGAAATAAATAAGTATACAACATTAATAAAGGGATATGTTTCGAAGACAGATTAAACCCTGCTTAATCTAAATAATAATGTGATAAATAACCTGTCATGTAGTTAATTCAAGTAATATTACCGATGAGAACATTTGAACAGAGGAGAAACTCAGATGTAATAGCAGGAAAGTGACAGGCAAAACCAAGGCATGAGATGTGAAATATAACCGTAAAGATAAACTAAGCTTAAAAAGAAAGGAGTGGTGACTAAAGATAGTGAATGAAAAAAGGTGATGAATAGAGACAGTAACTCATAGCCTAACCTTCTTAAAAATCTCCGTATTTTTTCAAGTCTGACAAATGTATTTGTCACTAACACGTTTCTTTTGTGTGATTTGTGACAAGTAGGTAAACAGCGCCACCATGTGGCGTACCACAAATAGCACTTTTACGTTAGTTTTGACAGACGGCTCTGTCATCACTGACACTGCCCCCGCAAAAAAGAATGAGGTCATCTGAACATTAGAGTGATATTTAATTTAGACTGCACTTCTTGAAATATTGTGCTGTAACGTTGAGTTGAGTAACAAAGAAAGGATTTTTCAGAACAGAAGAACAGCTCTTACTTTAAGAGGTAAAAAAATGTCTTTAAGGGTTTGGAGGAGATCTCATCAACTCTCGTGCAGTGCTTGGTGATTTTGATACTAGAAATTAATAAATCGTAGTGTCTTTTGCAGGCTCGTGGCTCTGAGCTACTGCACTTCTGCGCTGCTTCCTCTCACAAGGTGGCAGTGCAAGTATGGAATTGTGAGGTCATTCCAGCTTCCATCTGTGGCTTTCTTTGCACAGTCCTCACATGCTTAAATACAAATGGTGTTCAGACTTCAAAACCTCTGCTGTCTCCACTCTAAACCCAGAGTGGGTGTGAGTGTTTGAGCATGTTTCTGCAGAGCTCCAAGAGGGACTATATTTGCCATAGAACCCATTAGCATTGCTTCTCTAATTCGAGTTATATTAAGGACTCCAGTCCCCTGACACTCTTTGTGATGCATGCACACACTTAATGCCACACTGAGTCAAAACTTACTTACTCATTGTGTTTACTTGATTTTCGAGTTGCATAGCAACATGTTTCCTGTAACTTGTGACTCTTAGGAGGGCAAAATCTTACACTTTGATTTCTCTGGAAAACAGGCAATGTCTTTGTCTTTAAATTACTTTTTGATCCTGTAAAATCATAACTCTCGCATTGCTTATGTTTATATATTTTACATTGTCTCCTTGTAAAAATATCTGGAATAAATCAAATAGCTAAACTATTAGAAAAAAAGGAACCGAATAGCTTTATATAATAACAATAACAGCTGTCAATAATATAGAAGCATAAGTATAACTTTATAAAGTAGCTTATTAATGCTTTAAAAACCTCAAAAGGTTCAAGCTCAAAGACAAGTGCACTTAAACATAAGCACCAAATAACACACCTGTCATTTACATCAAATGGTGGTGCTGGACCTTCTCTTACAAAAAAAAACACAAACTCCTCTGCAGACAGACACCAGAATATAGAAAAACTATGGCATCTATTTGGCTGCCATTACTAGGAACAACACAAGAGATGGAAGGTTGCTTCCACTGTAGGCTGATGAGGGTTTAAAGAAAACGTTACAAAGTAGGGTTTAAACATGTGGAGGAAATAATTAAACAAAAACAATTGAGATGCACAACTCCAAGCAAAAACACAGAGCCCTTGAATGTTTCTACATTTTTGTCCCAAAGAAAAGTTTTAAAAAGGTTATGGGGGGATTTTATTTAACAGACAAACATGATATACTTTATATTTATAATCTAAAGATGGATCTGAACATATCATCACTGTGAAATGTGGTGGCGGCAGCATTATGCTGGGGGGAGTGTTTTTCTTATAAAGTGATAAGAAAGGTATTCATTGATGAAGCTAGAGTTGGATGCTGGTGAATGATTTGTTAGATTCTGCAAAAGAATTGAGATTTTGTTGGAGGTTCAATAATCCTTAACATAAAACTATAGCCACCCAAGAATGATTGAAATCAAAATTATTTTATTTATTAAAGCAGTGCAGTGCAAGAACAGATCTAACCAAGGTGAATACAAGGCAAAACTCTAAAATTCAAGAGAAAAGAAAATGGGCAAAATTTCACTACTTACATGTACAAAGCCAAAGAAGACATATCCAAACAAGCCTGTGATGACTCAGGAAAGGTAAAAATAAAAGGTGTGGCGCACTTAGCAGTCTAGATTGCTCTTGTTAAGCAGGTTGCTAAAGTTCCTTAAAACTAGATGTAATGCAGCCAAAAGATAAACTTGAGAGAAAATCACTAAACAGCTGCTTTAGTTAATCTAATGACAGCCGGACTAAGAAACTTTTTGACTCTCTGGAGATAATGTTGCCCCCATTGGGGGGTGTTGGACACATTAAACAACACTTACAAACTGTTTCAGTCACACAATAAACAAGAAATATTGAAGGAGATATTGAACAGGGACACTGCAGTCACAGTCTCCTCCCTCCAGAGGGCTTTTACATTTTCTGTCATTTTATGGCAGCAGCCAATGTAGATCTGCTGACATCTGCGGACAAGCCTCCACTTCTGAAAAGAGATTTTTACGTATATCACTGCTACCCAATGATGCCTTAGCTTTGGTGTCTGTAGAACAGCATGTGAGGATTTCCTGATACTTTTGGAATCCAGTTTACCTCCACACGCTACGAGCTTCGATGCCAGAGGAACCAAAGTTCTCAAGGCATTATTGAGCCACCACCACGTTTTACTGTAGACAGGGTCTCATTTTCCGTTTATGTTTCATCTTTCACTGCCACAGAAGAGAATCCAAAATCTCTTCGGCTGTTCAACAAAAACACTTCTGTCTTGTGTTTTTTAGCCAGTATTAGAATACATCTTGGAGCCCAGCTATAGAGCTGTTCAGTGTTTTTATATGCACCTCACTCTAGAAACTAAGACCTCAGTTGTTGCCACTCAGTCTTGTTGCAGTTCTTCTGCTGGAGGTCAGTCCATTATTCATGGCTGCCTGCCTCCTCAGGATTTTCATGGCAGCTGCTGGTAGGTTCCTCTTTCCACATGGTAAAGTCATTTTTTATCCACTGTTTAGTTTTGCTTCTCATTTTATCACCTGGAGCATATATGCTTTTACTTTGTGTGGCCTGCATTTGGATTGAACTACATTTCTGTTTCCAGTGGTGATGTGAAAGACGAATAGCGATGAGGAAATGAATCTAATTGTAAAGAAACAATGTTGAAAACAAGAAACTTTTAGCTTGTGTTTAGTACTGTATTCCTGCACAAAATATGCATAGCAAAAATCTTTAATTGCAAAAATAAAAATAAAAAAACATTAATGGTAATAAACAATGAGATCAATCTAATCCTTTATTCCTTGAAATACAAAATAAAATGTAAAGATTTAGTTGATTTCAGTATCTTGAAATGAATATACCACATACCAGAAATAGATATAAACAGACAACAGAAAATACAAACTTTTCCATAATTGAGAAATTGGACTATTATCAACTCAGAGATTACCTCACTGACTTGTAAAGGCTCAAGGTAAATCGAAGGCACCTTTAGATCCTAAAGTTGGACTGTAACATAAATACAGTTGCTCACCATTATTGGCACCCCTTCATGTTTTGCATAGCTGAGTGAATATCTTCAGAAATAAATGGAAATGTTCAA
>JAUZNJ010041452.1:0-10031 GCA_034780135.1 Jordanella pulchra | reverse complement strand
AATTTTACCAGAGGTGGCCAGCATCATGAAGAGATGATTTAGGCAAAAAAATCATTTTTGAAAAAAAATGACTTAGGATATTATTTTAAGATGGTGACGATACTGTAGCCATTTCATACACAACTCTTTGTCTGTATTTAATTGGGAGTTACCATAACCACAGTCAACATGTGAAAGTTGAAAGGTATGGTGTTTTACCCTACCAGGCACATTGAACTTAAAAATAATAATAATGTTGATGATAAGCACTGTTTAAAAATGTTAGAATATAACACTGAAATAGAGGAGGATAAAAAAAACAGAATTCTTACATGTTTCTATTCATTTTGCATCAAGTGTTTACATCTGTTCATTTAATTCTGTCAGAGAGGACATTAAAAGTCTGGTTTTATGGGGCTAAATCAGCTCTTTCTTTAAAAAAATATTAAGACATCAGTAGATGTATTTATTTGTGTCTTTTCATCTTTTAAGGCATTTTTAAACTTATTTAGACAGAAGGATTTCTATCCTTTTCTGTCAATTTATAGGAAGAGTTCTACATAATGTGAGTAACTGACTTATGAACATTGTAATCAGTCATGAAGTACTGTTTGCTTCTGTATTGTTGGTAGATACCATCATCTTTGGTATGGCTAAGGACGTTTCTTTAAGCAAAACAAAAGTCTATTCGAAAAGGAGTCATAGATGTTACAACATCAGTGTTTTCCTTGATATTCATTTTTCTTTCAATTTTTTATCATAGAATACTGGAGTCCGATGTTTCAGGCCACCTTAAAAAGAGTCATCAATTACATGCCTTTGCTTCTAAAATCTACTTATATGACACAGAAAAGATATCTACCATTTACCAGTTTAAATTGCAATCACTTGAGGCTAACCATTTCATCTTCCTCAGGTGAGGGAATTAGGTGAACAAATGTATGATGAGGCTGGGGAGAAAATCTTTGAATAATGAGCCTCTGCCGAATGTAATACTCTGCTGATTGAACAAGGAAACAGCGATGACAGTGGGAGGAGAAGAATTGTGAAAAAAAGGAGCTTCAAACCAGCAAAGTGCATGGACATTTGCCGCAGCATAGGCGAGCTCAGACAGTGTTTGTATCTAATTAATGAATGGCACTAACAATTTGTTATGTCATTAAGTGTTATAATGACCAAGCAGATTCTTTCATTTCTCACTTCATGCTCATTCTACCAGTATCATTCCTCTATGCCATTACGTTTGTGCTGCTTCTGATTGGGAATGAGGGCCATAGGAAGAAAACTGAACAGGCCCAGACAGTGAAAAATAGGCCCTTGTCTTGCTGATATGCTGTTATTAGTAGTAGCTAACATTTGATGTTCTTCCGTAATATGCTCAACAGATGTCTTGTATTGATGGCCTAAACGTACTTCTCTCTTAGCTGAACTCTTTGTGTTGTAACGTGGCAACAACTGGCTGTGCCTCTGTAAGCTTCCAACATTTATCTTGTAGCTTTGCTTTCTTCTTCCAAATCAGGTCTTCATTCTTACTTTCAGTGGTCAAATTAGTCTTATAAAGAATAGAGAACACCAGCTTCAATTTCTGCTTGGTTGCCAAGGTTTTATAAAACTCAGGGAAAAGTTTCTTGCTAAGGCCTTGATTTAAAGTCAGCTGTCTTGCTCTGTTCCTGTGGAAATTTGGTGGGAGGGGCTCCGATTAGCTGTTATCACCTTTAAAGGATCCCTTAAAATCTTGCCTGTACACCTCCACACCTCTTTTGACCCCCTTTTCCATATATTCTTAATATGCTTATCTGAAAGCCCTTGTCTAATTTCCAGCGGACCAAACTCCCAAAAATAATACCTTACAAAAAAAGAAAAGCAAGCCAAAATAGTCCCTTTTATAGTGACCCCCGGACATTTGGTTTCTCTTGTAGCCGTTTCGTCGAGTGACCTTCTCGGTGGTGAGCCAGCCCCAGGACCCTCACCAGCAGGGATCGCTGCAGAGCTGCTACGACAGTGGTCTGGATGAATCGGAGACACCCAGCAGCAAGAGTTCTTCGGGCCCCCGGCTGGGCGCCCTCCCCCTGCCTGAGGACAGCTATGAGAGGACAACGCCGGATGGCAGTGTCGGTGAGGCAGAGCACATGGAAAATGGTAGGGGCAAACACAGAAAGGAGATTAAGAATCCGCCAAGACATAAGAAGCACACACACACATACTGGCTTTAGGTTTCTTACAAGGGTTGCAATTGTAGTCAGCCTCACAAACAGACAGAGATGTCCCTAATTCAGATTTCTTATTGTATCAGTCAAGGTGGGCTTTCGTTTTTCTAATGTGGCAGCTCTGGATGTAGTGGATCTGTTATTAAGAAACATCAGACTTGTCTAATCAAAGGAGCAACACAAGGCGTTCCCTATTAAAGTAACCTCTTTCTTGTCATTTTGATCCTTTTATCATATTGTAAAGGATCCAGCTCTGCATCTTGAAGAAATCACAATTCGTCTCTTTCTCATGTAGATCAGCTTTTCTTTAAGATATCACCATCTTCCCCTGAATTCTTTAATGGAAGTGAAAAAGGGGCACAGCAGGGAACCAGTACTCATCTAGAATTGTGTAGAAGCTAAACAGACAACTGCTACTCTGATTTGCAATGCACTTTTGGCTTGCAGGTCTTCTAAAAGCTTTCACTTTGCTTTGATTGAGAAAAAGATATCCATAGATACATATGTGGGTTCATATGCGTGTGTGGGTGTGAGTGTGTAAGTGTGAATAGTTGTGCAGTAAGCGATGAGGGTAATGGTCCCATTCATAGCGGAGGAGTCTGAGGCGACTTTTAACAAGGAGTAGCTGTCTTGAGAGTGCTAAGCCTAAGAGTAGAGGCTTTTCTACTAGAGCTTAGCGAGTGATATTCAAATGGCTTAAAGATTCACATCCTCCCATGCAAAAGATGGAGATGTCACACTTGTAATGGAGGATCTGCATGGTTATCAAAATTCAAAAATATTCTCTAGACCAAAAAAGATTGCTTTATCCTTAGAGAATTGACTTCTTGGATGGAGATTGCTTCGCACTAACCTTCAAATGTTAATGTATCTTTGATGTGACCTTGGAGCTGTTGCTTGTTTAATTGTTGTTGTTTTATTTACTTACACAAACCTGAAAGTGTAAAGTAGTCTTTGAAATATAAAAAGCTTCTCTTTGTAGATTTTTGTTTACTGTTTTTTTTACTTAGCTTAGACAGTCAATAGCAGCAGCAACACTGTCAGATTATAATCATGATTGTCATGTCAGTCAAATCAGTCCTGAAATTAAAATAGCATTAACTGAAAGACAAAGGATTCCAGAAATAGTATACTGTATACCAGCGAGGTTTGTAAATTTCATATGTAGCCATTAATCCAATCCAAAATGTACTGTTATAAATTTATCTGTCTGTGTAAATTACTGTGCCTTTCGTTAGTTCTTAAATACAGGGATTTAAAACTTTGGTGGGATTTCTGTTGACCGGGCATTTGTTACATTCAATTTTTCCGATTAAGTTACAAAAGCCTGGCATTTATTGACTAAAGTCACATTTAAAAGAAAAAAGCGATCCTGTTGTAAGCAAACCTAATAATTGATGGCAATGTGATGGCAGCAGCATGCTGTGGGGATTGATTTTTTTTAAGTAAGGACAGGAAAACTGAACGGTGTTCATCAGGAAATTAGGCAACACAAGTGGGACAGGGATTCGCTTTTTATGAATTATAGCAAAACTAAACATATACTTTACATACATCTAGTTAAAATTGCCCTATCAAAGTCCAGACCTACATCAACAGCCTGGTGAATCTGTTACAAAATTTCAATCAAAAGTTATGGAGCACTTTGTGTTGGCTTGTCAAATGCTCTGATGTTTATAAAGATTTTGTGACAAGTTGTTAAAAAGTGTTGTGGGCTGGGAAAGTTTTGATAACGGAAAGAATTTTTACTCTTTTTGCTTTGACTCGTCCAACATATAGCCAAGACAATTTCAAAATATTTTGAGTATAACAGTGGAATTTACTGGAGCTGCTGAGGTACTTTGGACACCATAATCAAGCTATTTTTGAGAATTGGAATGCCCCAATATCCTGCTATATTGCTTTGCAGTAACTGCTCTTTACATATGGGTCAATGGTGCTGCAGATGGAAAGTCCTGCAGTCATATCTCATACAGTGCTACGTTTTCTCTGTGTGGGGCCTCCTTTTTGAAATTAGGAAACTTTAGTGAAATCAGACTAACATTAGCAGATCGCTTGCTGTTGTGCTTAATGCTAACTCTGACATCATTTGTAATAAAGAACTTTTACAGCAAGTTTAGGCTCTATGTTTTAGAAGATGTTGTATGCGTCTGTTGGGTTGATGTGTGGTGTATTTTTTATTTATTTTTTTCTCTTCTTTGCTTAAATTTACTTTAAATTCTTTTAGCTGTTCCAAATGTAACTAAAGATAATCAGTTAGTTCTTTTATTTCTTTTTGGTTCAGCGTGTTTCACTGCCATTGCTCTGAGCGATGAAGGGAAATATTCCCTTTTATTTGATTTCTACTCTTTTTCCACTGTCTGACTCTCTTCCTGACGACTGATGTTCACTGAGTGTCCTCGAACAGCCGTCCTCCAGTGCAGTTGCTTGCACATAAATGCTTGCTCACTAGTAGCCACCTTTGCGCCCCCCTGGGGGATGAACACACACAAAGAGAACACAGACAGATTGTTTGCCTCTTGCTCTTGATCCTTCCATTCTTTCAACCTTTGCACAAATGCACACAATGACTTTTTTTCCTCTCCTCCTTCCTTATCGTGTTTAGCAAGGTCAGGCTGAAAACAGAAAACTGTATCAGTTAATAAAACACAAATCCATTTAAGTTTTCATTGTATGATATACTTGGCTTACTTGAGATACACTGCAGATATAGATGTTCTCCTGTAAATCAGAACAATATCTGCTGGGCAAATATTTTGAGATTGGCAAATCAAACTATATACATGCTATCAATTAGATATAATGGAAGATTGATTTAATTCATAATTTCAATTTGAAATGTGGAACTCTTATGTTATTAAACACAGATGTTCAGGTGTTTATTTCTGGTCAATATGGCTTTCTTTGATTGAAACCTAAAAGTCTGTTTCCCAAAAAAATGTAAATATGACAGAAGGTACCAATAAAAAAAGAGAAACAAAAAAAAAAACTCACACAAAAAATGAACATTTATAATGCATGCTAACCCACTGAAATGATGTTCTGTACTTTGTAAATACTCCAAACTTGATCAGGATTCAATCTGTCTCACTGCAGTGAGGCAATCTTTGGGCCACTGACAGCTCAACCCCATTTTCTGCTTAGACTGAACACTACTTGAAGTTCTGGTTCAAAAATGGCCTCAACTCAAGAAATAGGACAGTAGTAGCTCACATCCTTGATACCAGAATATGACCTGAATTTTGAACAACTAAGTCTAGGCCCAATTTGGCAAAAACAGCAGTTTGATAGAAAACTTTATACCAGTCAGAATAATACATGGAACCTAAATAAAATCAAGTTATAATTTAATTTAATCCTGTCTATATAAATTGATTTCTTTGATAATATATATTGACTCCATGATGTATAAATAAACAGCTATAAACTGAGTCAAATAAAATAGACTATTCTTCAAAATCCTCTCAATTCTTTGGTTATTCCTCTTAGGGATTAAGATGTGTACCTTTTTATACCACAGTTTTTCCTTGCATTCAACTTTCTGTTGATATGTTTTTCAGCAGCAATTTGTGGAAAGCCATCCTCTGTAATGATATCTTTGCGTAATGTTCTTGATAATTGTTTCAATCTCTGCTGTAAAAGCCTTTACAATGTTCAGAATATTATTTTTCATGTATGACCTATCTATCTAAAACCTTGGCACCAAAGTTAAGATCGTGGGTGAAAACTAGAGAGGATTTTGGTTTTCCTGTGACTGTGCCCAGACTCTAGAGCAGTCTTCATTTGAATATAAGAACAGCTGAGTCTCTTTGTATTTTTTAGTTATTATTAACCCACCTGTTTGCACTGGACTTTAAATCAAGCTGATTAGATTCATTTTTAAATTTTTATCATATTATGGTATTTTAAATTGTATAATTTTTTATTATCATTAATATATGTTGTGTATTTATTGTTTTATATATTTATTTTGTTGTTGACACAGGTACTGTGCCTGCATTGAATGGACTACATAGATAACATTTACTTTGACGTATAAGGTATGAGATTACCTTTTTAAATTGGATTACTGAATTAATAAACTTATCTAGTTCCTTTTTATTAAGATGCACCTGTATGTTCGTAGTGCTCCTTTCTCCATATGTTGCTCAGTGGTGGTATCTTTAAGAACTCTTTTTAGATATTTTCTTTCCCTAGCACAGCTGGTTCCCCTCACTTATTCATAAGCTCACCCCAGTGCTCATCAGATATTCATAAACGCTGAGCATTTGGAGTCAAACACTCCGATTAGGCCGTTCTGGAAGTCAAAGAGCCCTTCCAGATGTACACCGTTATCGGTGGGTCAAAGGCCCCTGCTCTGTTATTGATCTTTGCATTGCTGCGGGGATGGGTTGGGGGGTTTGGCAGTGGATTTTTCAATTTTTACCGTGTTAGTTCAAGCACACCTCAAAATAACACACCATCAAGTCATTCTTTCATGATGTCTGAGGCGTGTGAAGCACGTCTATGCAAGAAGTGTGCGTGAAAACTGAGCTGCTCCCAGCACTGAAGATGTAATATAATTTCTCAGCACATCAATGCAGATATGTGGTGTGTGCTGTGACAGTTGCCTTAGGTCACACTGCCAATGATACTTTGCACTTGATCCATAGCATGCATCATTACATTGTGGGTTGGTTTGACTTGCTGTATAGAAAAATTGAAACATATAGGGCTGTAACCTTCCACTTCAGCTTCAAATGCTTGTGCTCAAACCTGAGCTTATATTAAAGTAAATGCTGGGCCGCCACTGGCCATGCTAAGATGAGCAAGGCTAATGCATCCCATGTGGACATGTGCAAATCAGTTTCGTATTGAATTTCAACTTAAAAAGGAAAAACTTTCTTGAAAAATGTACTGCATGGGCTATTTATGAGTAATTCTGATGGAAGTACACTTGGCATATATTAGGGTACAATTCTAACATTATAAAAAACCCCATGTACCATAGTTTCAAAGTACCTATGCAAGGATTAAGAGAAAGAAAAAGCCTAAAATGATCCAACTGCTTTTATTTAAAACAGTCAAATAAAATTTTTTTTATTGCTGCTAAAATATAACATATGCTTTATTCCATATATCAATGAAGCAGTGTTTCTGTCACTAGAAATCATATATTTCTAACTTACTGTACATAGCAAGAATACCAGTTATTTTTTATGGTCCGTATGCACAGAATATCTCTCCTTCCTCTGGCACTGTACCGATGCCTCCTTTATGTCAACAGTGATTGCAGATATTTTGACATGTAAGTTTGCACCTGAATTTAAGAAGTAATGAAACAGATGCAAAGGTGCTGCCACTGTTGAGTTTCTGATTTGGAAAACCACTTTGCACGTGATTATCGTTTTCTTTTTGCATACCCTCCTATCATTAATTCCCTGGTTTATTCATTAGAATATGATCTGGATATTGATGAAAGCACACATGCAAAAATTATTCTCACATTGTCTACAAAATTGCAAAACAAGATATTCTTTGTACAAACATGTTTGCACCTGTTTAAAGACACAGAAAGCTTCTTGAGATCAAACCCCTTTTTCCAACATAATTGCAAGAAAACAAGTGTGAAAAGAACTGAAAAAAAAATATGTCATGCAAGATCACACATAGGCATCACATGGAAACAAAGGAGTTCTCACCGTCATTTACACCCTTCATCTGGCACGAGACACTCAATCATGTTGCAACTTTTTTAACCGACTCACTAGATTACTACATTGTTACTGTTCCTTTCGTCCACTGGAAGGCTGCTTAGCCTAGTTAATAATGCACATGTCTGCATGTTTGTGTGCAAGTCTGTTCATTAGCAAGGCCCAATTTTAGGGCCAGATGGCAAAGCAAGTCTGTTTAATTAAAACCATTCATATTTTAACAGCAGAGGGGCAGTGAGCATTGGTCTTAGGTCTGATTTCCCTAAAGTTTGGTGGAGGTATGAGTGGTCTGTTAGTATGCCCATTGTTGCTAAACTGAGGAGAGCAGTGTAGTGAGAAATCACCCAGCAGAAGGCGCCCACCCCATCAATCGGTATGTTACACACAACTTTTCTCGCCCATCGCTTCCCCTCAGGTTACCGCCTGTGCCCACAGTTTGGAATAAAATCACTACATTGTTAATCGGAAAATTAAAAGCAGGCCAGGAATGAAATGGGTTATAATCAGCACCGTGCACTTTGAATGGTTTGGAGTCTTGTGCATATTGCAGCAGGGTTTACATTCCATGTGTGCCTGGAGTCACGGTTTGTGTCCCTCATTCATTTCCATCTGTCCCCTTAGCCCTCACCCTTTATTTCTCTGTTTGATATCCTTAGGCAAGGCAACAGCAAGGGAGATAGAAATAACAAGAAAACCTGCAGAGATGATGTGAGAGAAAGCGCAAGGGGAGCGTAAAAAGGGGGACACTAAGAGGAAAAAAAGAGTAAAAGACGAACACTACCCAGGAGCGTAGAAAGTGGATTGAAAGATAGGAGGCTGGGAAGAGACCAGAAGATAGAGAGAAAATTAATAAAAAAAAAAGAGTGAAATAGAGAATGGGAAGCAGAAAAAAGGAAAAAAAAAAACTGAGGGATGGAGGTTACATGAGCAAAGAAGTTGCCAGCAGGGAGTGGTGGTTGACACAGGAGTGATTGATCACTGCTCAGCCGGAGCAGGCAGGTATTCAAATTATCCCCCAGTGTCACATCCATGGTTTCATCTTCCTCTCAGTCTCCCCACATGGGCACTGTGAAGTCCCATCATTGCAATCTTAACCCTGTAGCATGGTGAATTTGCAGAATGAAGCCGGAGAAAAGGCACTGCGCCATTATTTATGCTTCCATTAAAGTGTAACACAAGCTAGCTGCTCATTTACCTCACCCTTGTACGGTCTGGAATTTGGAGCTATAAAGAGGGATCTCCAATGACTCCGACATAATATATGAGAGAAATAGAATGGCATTTGGCTTGATTTACCTGATAAAAGGCATGTGTGGAATGCTCTGAATTGTATGTTTCTCCTGCTTTTAAGGTAACATCATTATTTAGCCTTGTCACAACCTTGAAGTTTTAGAAAAACTACTGAGGAATGGTTTTGTTTGGGTGTTTGGGTAATTTAAAGGACTGCTTGTTTGGTTTGTTTTCTTTTTTCTTTTTCAGATATATTTAAGCATATA
This sequence comes from Jordanella pulchra, assembly GCA_034780135.1. NCBI lineage: Eukaryota > Metazoa > Chordata > Actinopteri > Cyprinodontiformes > Cyprinodontidae > Jordanella > Jordanella pulchra. The sequence goes on along the minus strand of JAUZNJ010041452.1, from coordinate 656 downwards.
AATATTTTAAGTTGTTTTTTTTTTTTTCGTATATCTTTTTAACCATCCAGCTGAAACTTAAATTAAAAAGACAGCCTAACAAACAAAAAACGGTTCTAGTTAATGACGGATGATATATGATTTTCTTTTGGTAATATTAATCTAGTAACTGTGGCATGCATATGGCAAAATATTTTTTGTTTTGCACTTATCTGTATCTGTAAATAACATTACTAGAAAAAAAAACACACAATGACCACCCCCTGTAGATGCAGACCTGATAAAAAAATGTGAACATTCATATTTCCCTTCTTTCTTATCCTGTTGTTTGTGGGCTGTTTTTTGTTGCCTTGTGGGGACAATGTTAGGCTATGATACATTGTGGAGACTTACAGGTACATATGGGAACCACTCAATTGTTCCCCATAAGGAAAGGTTGTCCTCTTGATTATTTGATTTAGGTATAAGTCTAAGGTGAGAAAGTTAGCCTTAGGTATACATTTATGATGGTTTTGATGGTGTGTATATGGTTCCTGTTTTTCTACATCTGCCATTTCTGGACAAAATGTAAGCAGTTTAAATAGCAAAGTGGAAGCTCTGCCATGTATTCGTTCTCCCTTTCTCACTAATTTGGAGCTCTGTCTGATGGGAGCCAAAACATGCATTTTGTGTGTAGT
>JAUZNJ010041450.1:0-10031 GCA_034780135.1 Jordanella pulchra | reverse complement strand
TCAAAGAAACAAAACTGAACTCAGGCAAAAAAATGTAAACAAACTGGCTGCACAAACAAACATACCTAACCTGACCTAACAAAGAAATGACACACAGGGGCTTAAATACTGGCTGATCAGACCAATTAAGACACAATAGGGGGAACTAAACAGAATGCAATTACAAATAACACAAAAGAAATCATTATAATTATAATAAATAATTGTATCTATTTCTTATCCATTGAGCCTGATCAAAGTAACACAAAGGATGTGCTCATACTAACTGATCACAAGTATGCCATAGCCATTCCGCCGCAAAATGTATTTGGGATCACTTTACAGTTCATTATGGCATCCCTGAACGATTACATAATGATCAAGGGCCAGATTATGAGTCCCACATAATAAAAGAACTTTGCAAGATCATGGGCATTTACAAGATTCGAACCACTCCTTATCATCCAAGGAGTAATCCTGTGAAACTAAAGATGGGTCAGTACCGACTGTCCATAGTGACCTTCTTCTACGTTGTGGGTTCCTTGCTCCTGCAGAAGAGAATCCAACTCCGCCAAAAGATGTCTACAAGCCTAAAACACGCCAGTCCCCTGAGCAAAATGAAGGACGCAATCTTCCTGAACCTGAAGATGAGGAGCTCTATTGGCTTAGAGAACAACCTGCCCCAGAGCCAATCAAATTCATGCAAATTTATGAGATTCCAAAATAGACATACCCTAAAAACTTACCTGAAAGTGACAACTTACCTGAATGTGACGCTGTACCTTGATGTGACAACTTACCACAAGGTGACAGCTGCCTGAATGTGACTTTGTAACAGGATGTGACAACTTACCTGAAAGTGACAACACACCTGAATGTGAAAACTTACCTGAATTCAACAATATACCTGATTTTAATGACGTTGGCTGTGACCCGGTAGTTCTTTCTGAAGAGAAGTTTAAAGCAGTAGCAAGTACTGAGCATTTGACCCAGGATAATGATTGTAAAAGTGACCCTGACCTACACAGTGAAGATGTATGTGACCAAAATGTGCCAGAGGGAAACCCCAACCACCCAAGTCATGACACCACAAATCTTGTGAGACAATCAGAGAGACAAACCACTCAACCAAACAGGCTCCAGTATAGCCAGTTAAAGGAACCCATTCATATCCATTGCCCAGTCCCTATTCCATGGCTTAAGCCTTGTGTTTACCAGTGCCTTGATAGAGCCCGAACTTGAAACCACTTTTAAGGGTTTCCTGAAAGCTGGAACATGAAAAGGGATGTTGCATGTTCCTTTGCCTTGGAACATGCAAAGGGACTTGCATGTTCCAAGTGGGGACAGTGTAACCCACTGTTAAAAACATAAGGGAAAAAATGAATAGATGTTGATTTCATGTCTTATTCTACAATAAGAGTTAAAAGGTAATAAAGTTAAAAAAAAAATAACTTAATAAATATGTCCATAAATATAGATGCAAAGTGTTAAAAACCTTTAAAAAACCGTGAAATATGTCTTTAGTGATTGCTTTCAGTGATAAAACAACAAATAGCTGGGACAGTCTGATCTCACATCAGCCAATAAGGTTAATTGTCCCGCCCCTTTAACTGCCGTGCTAAGATTTTGCTCAGATCGCATCAGACACGCTCGAGAGCTGACGGTTGTTTCCGCTAATAGCCTGGAAGATCTTGACAAATTTGATGAAGATTCTTAAAAATCGGTAAGAAAAAATAAAAACAATATTAAAACAATTCTGCAAAATATATAATGCAAATTGGTAAATCCGTTTCTTTTAAATCTCAGAGAGTTTCCCTTGTGAATGGCTGAAGCCCGGAAAAATCCATTGTGTAGTTTCAGAGCATTAGTGAGTGATCACACGCCCTTGGCAGTTGGCTCACTAAATTCGCTGAAAAGTGGCCAAAATATCTAGTAACTGATTAAATTTAGTAAAGATAAAATTGCATTGTAAGATTTTTTTATTATTATTATCTATATTGTTTTTTTCTCTCTCTTTTTTATGTAGTAGCACTTATTTTTCTCATTGCTGGGTAACATGTTCTGAGAAGGTTGGAGCTAATGTGAGTTTCTAATACACATTCTATTGCTAAATATAGTGCTATAGATGTACTTCCTTGGCACTTTTAGATTGAAATATATATGTTAAAAATATATTTGACTGCATTTAAGCTAATTTCTTTAGTTTTACTGATATGTTGGTACTATTTAACTCTGATAACTTGATTGTTGTTGTACAACATGAAAAAAGAAAACTTGAAAAATGGAAGATCTCTTTGAATTGTAGCTTAAGCTTTATTGATATTAGCATCCTGTATTTTAAGATGCTTTACTTTGGCCTTGTTCCAGGTCAGGTTTTTGTTACGGTGCACTTTTGGCGTGTTGTGCCCAGAGACCTAAGATTATCTTCTCCAGAACTTGGATGGTGAGCCCTAGCCCAGAGGGCCGAGTGAGCTGGTAGATGTCACTGAACTGGTCACTAACCGTGAGACATTAAAAGAACATTTGACTGAAACATTGAAAAGACTGGATTATTTCTTTTCTTTTTTTTTCAAAACCACGCAATTTTTTTTTATTGTAAAAGTGGATCCACAGTTGTTCACTATATTAAATTCTATCTTTTCCTAAAGGTATTGTGTGCTCTCTTGTGTTGTTGCTCACACCTAGGCTCCCGTGACTTTAAAATCTTCTGATGAGGCCCAACTGTCTTTATACTTGTATAGTGTTTGTATTAGTAATTGAAGTAAATTAACATACATACCATCTACTATTATCAGGTCTATTTTAAGTGACCTTACTTGTGGGTTACATATACAAAATTGGCGAGCCAGCCAGGAACCGTCATGATTCTGTGTGTCGGCTCTGGTCTGATTACCTGATCTTTTCCACCTGCTACTCTCATCAGCTACACCTGCACATCTGCCTTTATAACCACTTCTCAGACCAGAGACTGATGCCAGATTTTTCAAGCCCTATGGTGAGACTTGTCCAGTGTTTATTCTGCCTGCCTGTCTGTTACGACCTATTCCCCTTCAAAACCTTGCCTTTTGCCTGTGTCCCTGTCGGCTCTGTTCTGGTTCTGACCCCTGCCATCTAGTTACTCTGATTCTAGATTACGGACTGAATATTCTTCGGACCTCTGATCTCCTGTTGCCGACCTCTGCTCGCATAACGACTCCGATTCTGGATCATGTTTTGTATTCCCTCAAGTCTTCCGATCTCCCGGTACTGACCTCTACTCTGCCTTCCTCCCTGACCATGAGAAAAGCCTGTTCTCTTAGAGAATTGGAACGCTCTACTCATCTGAGTGCGGCTTCCTCGTCCGACAGTCGCGACTTTCACAACCTGGTTCTCCATCGGTTCTTCTGTGCAGTCCTCCAAAAACCTCTGAGCTTATACAGTATATGATCAAACTTTCCGTTGTTCAGTGCTGGACATTCACTATTACTATATCACCACAGATGAACCTGCTGCTGTGGTCGATCCCCGCTGTTGCTCTGGTCCCGAAAAGTCACATAAATCAACTGTTAAACTTTTCTCTCCTTGTCTGGCTCAAAATTTGGGTCCTCAGTACATCCCCGTTACAGGAACAACAATTTGAATCTTGCATCTAACACATTGGTACAATGGATGTCATTGCAAAAGTTGGAATTAAGATACCAATTGCAGTCATTGTTAGTGGTTTAACTGGATCTGAAAAGGATGATGAAGTTTTTGACTACTTGCAAAAATGTGTTACAATAAGTTGGACACTAACAGTTGATGATAGCTCATCTGAGGTTTACCAAAAACTGTGTCATGGAGTTTAGCTCTGATTTAGCTGTTCACGAGCTAACACCTCCACTGCCTTACCTGTATCCATCAGCTATTAATCCAGATGTTAAATGCTGTATCCGTGCCCTAACAGATGTTAAGGCCCCCGCAGGGGGACAGTGTTACTGATGCCTATCTCACTGACCTAAAGGCCTTATCTAAGTTAAGTGGGAAAGATTTTGAAGATGTCTTAAAGGAGGTGATGTCAAAGTTTGAAGATTCCCTTGGACCTGTTGAGGCAGCTGCAAGCATGTGTCCAAATAATGACACAGAGCCTACACAAAGTGATGGTTTCTCTCCACACCACCTTGGTAACCCCCACTCTCCTAAGCTTGTTCAGAGCCCTGACAGAATTTCCTTGAAACTTAACCAAAAACCACACGTTAAGTCAAACCGAGCTAGTACCACCTGAAGTACACAGGACAGTGGTTGAACATGTCAAAACAACAGAGATGACATCTAGTACTCATTCCACCCTGAGGTTGAGAGCTTTTCTGGAAAGACCTCTTGTGTGCTAATAATAAATATATACAGGCATTTTAGGAATATTAAACGCCAGTCTGCCTTGGCAGATGGCAGCTCATACTGATCCTGGTACTGTTCTAGGTTTCTTCCTGTGAAAAGTGAGTTTTCGTCTGTCACTACATGTATGCTTGGTGTGAGGGATTGTTAAAGAGTCAATGACAAAATGCAAGTGAAAACTGTTGCCACAAGCTCATCCAGTTTGACTGGATGCAATCAGCTGGTTTCCTAACCAGTCCAACAGTATTGTCTCTGTAAACTGCCTCGAGATGACCTGTGTTGTGAAATGGTGCTATATAAATAAAATGAATTGAATTAATTTTCTTCAGCCATTTGCTATATTTTTGTGTAACTTCTCTTTTTAATAGTCCTTTTTCAGAAGCGCTGTTGCTCCAGATTTGACTAGCATCATCTGTGTGTATTTCTTACACATAATGACACCCATAGGTAGTTTCCTACCCACAATAGAGTTCTTATACTTGACCTCGTGATATGTGCAGAAACAGGAAGTAGACACAAGAAATAGAACTACATCTTTTTTTTTTGTCATGTTGTTACTTTCGATAGTTGCGCTACAGAACTTTGTATCACAAACATAGTTCCAAAAGTTTTCGCTGCTGCAAGCCTTCAGGAATAAAACAACCTGTATTTGTTTAGTAAGGGTGAAGATATACCAGATATTTTTAGTACAAATACATGTAACTTTATAGCCCAACTTGTCTCTATTCTGATTGGTTATGTGTTGTTATGAATTAAGAACATTTGAATTTCTGTCCTACATCTAGTCAATAATTCAAAAAAACTGAAACATACTGTCGATGTTGTCTATGAACATTCATAGGAGCAACATCCTGAAGTTGGATTAGTTTTTCTTTTCCTGTATTTATTTTCTTTGAACTCAGCATCTCAGGATGGAAAATGCTGTTTGATGCTGTGCTGTGCCTGGAGCAAGGTAGGTTATTTTTGATAGTGTGGTTTGTAAATAGAAATGATTTGGTTCAAAAATCTCAGACGTGCTCCCCGCTCTGACCCTGGAGGTCCTCGGCTAATTCATGAGAGCAGTGGGACTCTAACATAATTTGAGTTAGTGAATAGATCAGAAACTCCTGCAATAAGGCTACCTGACACTACAGGATTATCATCAGTTTTTGGCATGTAAAACAGCAGCAGAACCTCAGGGTAACGACTTTACTCGGTAGTTTTAGGTTTTGACCTTCAATTTCCAGAAACTAAGGTGAACTACCTTCCTCAGTGTGGTCCCCATGACCCCCATCTGCATAGGCCTAGGGTTATCTGTCACATGTAAAGAAGCTGACACATAGAAATGTAAATCAAACCTTTGTTTCAGCAGTTCTACTGCCTGCATTCCTTTTTCCTGTTTCTTCCTTTTTTCTATTCCCCCAACCAATTAGGATTTTTTCTGCAACTTTTGAACTCATCGGAGGTGGATTTTTAAAACATTTTTTGCATTCTTTTAGATGTGGTCTTTTAGAATTAAGACTCAGAGGATAACAAATTAATGTTCTGTGAGACATTACATCACTGGCAAGAGTTGTTCGTTTCTCTGTCATGATCCGGGGTTTTCTGTGTTCTTTTGTGGGGTTTTTTCAATGTGCGCCTTGTCCCTATTTCACCACCAGATAGCGCCAGGTCATGGATGGATTGCGGTGTGGCTCCAGCGGCACAGCTGCGTCCCATCAAGCCTCATTAGTTGTTGTACAAGAGGAGCGAGCTGCCAGTCCCTCGGTGCCGAGTGTTTGCCAGCACTTGGTATCACAGAGCCTTCTGAGCTTGTCTCTGCGTTTCTTCTCGTTGTCTTGTGCTTTCAGTTATTCTGATTCTCTGTTTCCTGCTACCTTCAGGTGATCCTCTGGAAATCCTGGATCCACCGATCAGACCCTGGCAGTCGCCCTGTTCTCAGAGTCCTACTCGTGACGCCGTGGAGTTTACCCATTGGTTGCCCGAGCTCCTAGATCTAACCCTCTGTTGTTTACAAATATCTCCTGGTTCCCACGACTGGCAGCTAAATCACTCCTCTGTGTCTCCGTCGATCCTGAGCCGACCTGTCCGTTCCACCCTGCATCCCTCCATAGCTCCTGGACCCACAATAGAGACTCAGACCCCGGAGTTCTCCAACCTCCCTCCAAAACTCTGAACCTTCCACCGCACAGTAAGATTCAATCTTATCCGCTTCAGTGTCTCCACTTTTCCCACTCCACCTGAACTCACCGCTCTGCTCTCCCTCCTCAGTTGCTGTCCATTTCCAGTCCCAGCCGGTTACCCAGGACCTGGATTTCGTTGCATTCCTGTTGTTCATTGTTACATTAATAAATTCCGTTTACTGACTCTCGCTCTCCTGTCTTGGTGTTCTGCATGTGGGCAAAGAGCTTAAAACCCAACATGACATTCTCCCTTTGAATTGATAAGCCTTTCTTTCCAGTAAGATTGATTATTGATTTATTTCTATGATATTACTTAAGCTGCTTAACCTCTGGATGCTGGCGAGCATGTTAATAAAGCATAATTACAATTCAGATTAAGGTGTGGACCTTGGATTTTTGAGTTACTGTTTCCATAATAAGTTCTTCAATGGTGTAAAACAAACAGGTGTGAGTTTCTAGAATAAATAGGAGGTTTTATTTGATTTCTTTAACCAAGTTAATTAAACAACACCTTAGTAACTTATTTCTAGTTACTAGAATCATTTGACCAACTTCCAAGTGCAATTGTATTACAACGGAAGCTGTTGTTAATCAAGGTGACAACTGAGTAACGAGTGGCTTCGGGGCTACTAATGCTGCTTGATCAATTATTGAAAAAGGGTGTGAGCATGTATTTTTGGTAATACTTAATAGGTCCAGACATCCAAGATCCCAGGTTGGTGGAAAGCTGGGTGATGGCCCAAGCCAGGATGGAGGAGGAGAAAAGACCAGGAGGGCTGATCCGCTTGCAACAAGACAAGTGGTGCCCGTGAACAGGGACCCTCAGAGAGTAGGGAGTCCGTATAGTTAGTGGTAGGAAACAGGGATTTTTATAAACCACAACCAGAGCAGCCCGAAAGAGAGTAGGGCTATTGGAGGCTGACTCAAGATCGTCAGCCAGGTCTTTTGTAGTAACTACTATAAAGAGTGAATGAAGGAAAGGGCTTTCTTTACGATAGATTGAACTCAAGCCAACAAAGAATGAGAGATGGAGGACAGTGCGGAGGCTGCCGCCACTCCTCCAGAGGAGATGCCTTCTGAAAATAATTTTACCAGCGGGACACAATGGGAACCTATGTATTTTTTCCTCAACACCCCACCCCGGCTCAGACCCTCACTGCAGTAAACTAAACGAGGTGTTGCCTCATCCAGATGCCTGAAGGTCCTGCGAGAGGTCATCCACGGCCGGCCATGTCAACTTCAAAAGGCTGCCAGTAAAACAAACTTCTGCTAAAATAAAGTGAAGTGGGGAACACACAGGTAGTTGACAGGCAGATGAGGCGACTGTAATATTAAAGGGGTTGTTTGACACTAACAAGTTGAAAGATTAGTAAGGCAGGAAGTGACCACAGATAGTCATTACTGTGCACAAGCCCTGAAAGATTTGTCTGTTAGGAAGAAAATAGCTGAGCTGAGGCTTAAACTGAAGATGCCGGTGGAAGATCAAAAGACCCACACCAGAGAGGTAGCTCACTGGTGTGGAAACTGTGAGGTTGACAGATTTGTTGAACAAAGAAGACTGTTCTTTGTCAGGATCGAGAAGTGGAACCAGACCCCAAGAGGACAGGCAGTCCCAGAGGACTACGTGGAGCAGGTAGTATGGGCCGCGCATGAGACCTTGGGACATGCAGGCATGCTGGCTACACGTAGAGAATTGGAGCAGCAGCGGAGCTGAACCAATCCCTCTGCATGACAAGAGGAAATAGTGCGGAGTTTAGATGATAAGAGGAACCTGCCCGCCATTATCCTGCCATTTATCCCGGAGAGATGGTGGAGGCAAGATCACGAGACCAGCCTATGTGCGTAGCTCAGTTCTAAGTTAGAGAAATCTAAAAACCAGAGCCAGTGAAGGACACATCGTGCCACCCTAAATCGACCTGGCCACGAAGGGGTGTGGTGGGGGGGTGGGGTGGGGGGTGTTTTGTGTGGCAGAAGCTCTACCACTGCTGCACCATCTGCAATTCTGCAATGGAACTCACCATCCAATGGGCAGGACCAGGGAAGCAGGAGCCCCTTGTTCATGCTCTGAGAGCTGTAGAGCTCAAGGGAATGTCAGAACCCCCAGTAAAAATAACTAGTGTGACAGTGTGCGGCCACTGCCGCGTAGAGCCCAAGGGTGATCTTTAATACACTTTGGGACTTTAGAGATTTCACTCCTAGCAGCTGCGACTGTATGTGGGATGGAGAGAGGCTGAGGTACTGCGTCACCTGCCAGAGTCTATTCCTGAATGGACAAAAAATGGAGGCTGTACAAGCATCAGGATGACAGGTGCGTCGGTTCTTTGGAACACTGCAAACCTTTAATATGAGGGTAGTTAGATCAAGGCCCTATGTGAGGGGAGGGACAGGCAAAGTGCTGTACTCTTGGGGGAGTCAGGAGGGACCCTCGGCACCCCCTGCTAGTTTAGGAGCTAGTACAGTGGGGTCTAGGGCAGGCATTTTCAACCACTGTGACGCGGCACGCTAGTGTGCCGTAAGAGATCGTCAGGTGTGCTGTGAGAAATTATCCAATGTCACTTATTTGAAAAATAAAATTTTGTAAAACATTTATTAATCCTTTTTTGCAAATATTATGTCATTGTCCGGTGTCCATGCTGTAAAGACTGGGAGGGTAATTAAATATTAGTCTGTGTGGCAACACGTAGCTGATTGCCTCGTTCCTCCAAGAGACTTAATGATGCACGTGAGAGGTCGTGGTGACAGTCGTGGAGAAGTTTTTAAAAAGGACAACTGCAAATTCTGAATTGTGCTCTGTACAAGATTCTGACCCATATCAAGGCCTTAGTATGAGCGGTGAGAAAAAGAAAGCAAAGACGGTGAGCTCAAGGCTAAAAGGCTGAAAGCTATCTTTCGTATGGATTTACTATCACCGGAGATGAGACGACACCTACTCCATTATGCCTGGTGTGCGGCGAAAATCTATCTAACAGCGTCATGGTACCGAACAAGTTTCAACGCCATTTTAAAACAAAAGATCTGTCGCTTCAAAACAAGCCGACAGACTACTTTGTTCACATTCGTGTAAATACAGAGAAACAGGCAACTTCCATGAGAAAAAATACAAAGGTAAATGAGAAAGTGCTAAAAGCTAGTTACCTAGTAGCTGAACTCGTTGCTAAATCAAAAAACCCACACACTGTGGCAGAGACATGAATACTACCTGGCTGTATAGGCATTGTCAACGAGATGTTCGGCCCAGTTAAAGACATAGCTAAAGTCCCGCTCTCTGATAACACAATCGCCAGACGTATTGATGACATGTCTACAGACATGGAAAGTCATGTTTTGGAAAAGATACGCATCAGTAAGAAAAAGACAAATGAGAGGTCTGATTACACAAATCTGTTTTCAAGTGATGAGTGGTGCGCAAAGCTGGCATACCTTGCTGACATATTTCGTCATCTGACTGAATGGAACACGAGGATGCAGGGCCGAAATGAAAACCTGCTTACAAGCACAGATAAAGTAAATGGATTCCATTTAAAAATCCACCTCTGG
>JAUZNJ010041449.1:0-33972 GCA_034780135.1 Jordanella pulchra | reverse complement strand
TAAATATCAACCACTACATCAACACATCTCTACATCCAACTGAAACATAGATTAATTATAAGTATGTCTAGAAATGCAGTGTGTGCCTCACACAGGTGACACTGCTATTAAAATGACAAGAAATTTCATTGTGATTCAACTTAAATGTTTTAAAACAGCTGGAGACATTCATATACTTTGAATTAAACATTCGAGGAAACCTTCTACCAATGTATGAGGTCAGATCTGAAAGCAGTTGACCAGATAAAGTTCAGTTAGTTTGATTATTGGTGAGTGTCAGAGGTAGTCAAAAGGGCAAACTGAGACCCTTCTACCTCACCATGACAGACAGGAGCAATGGCCTTTAAGCTAAATATTTCTGATTATCTTGTTCTCAGTGTCAAGCAGTACAGTTCTATGATAAAAGCAAAAGAAGAACATAATATTCTTTGCCTGAGGCAAATGCTCAACCCCGACATAAAAGATGCATTCTGCTTTACCTGTGTAACAGAAGATCAAACTCAAGTTAAGTCTTTGCCTCTCTCTCTAATTTCTGTACCCTGCGTGAATCAGATGTAGTCTGTAGAGCTAATATTTCATTTTAGTTAGTTCTACTAAATTTGGAATAACATTTTCTTTGTGTTATAAACAAATTAGCTTCGAACATCACAACCATCAGGTCCACCTTGCTTCTTTGTCTAAGCTGCAAGGACCAGGCGTGAAAACAAAAACCCCTGAAACCTCCACAGATAGGTGGTTCAGTGTTTGCTGTTTTCATCTGTAGGATGTTTGAGCTCACCTGCTCCCTTCCTGTGGACAAGGACCTGCGGGTGATGTTGTATGACCATGACATGCTCACAAAAGATGAAAAGATTGGAGAGACCGTGATTGACCTGGAGAATCGCTTCCTGTCCAAATATGGAGCCACATGTGGTCTGCCGAAGTCCTACTGCATGTGAGTAAAAACAACCATCTCTTTAACTTGGATTAAATCTTCTGATAAAACAACTTTTTAAAAGAAGAATGTTTGGGACCTGTGTTGCAATACGACTTTATGATTTATTTAACGTCCTATTCTAGATCAGGACTCAACCAGTGGAGGGATCAGCTTACACCCAGGCAGCTCCTCTGCAGACTATGTGAGCGACAAAACCTAATGAAACCCGTCTATGAAGACGATGCAATCCGGTTCAGAGGACAGAGATACACAGCTGCAGATCTTGGTCAGTGAAACTTTCTTTATTATTATGATAGAAACTCTGAAAACTCAAAAACACCTTTTTTTTTATATTTTATTCCTTAGATATAGAAAATACAACTTTTCCTTTATTGTTGGTGCTTAAATATGACATAACATGTAGTTGAAGGATGCTTAAATCCGTCAACCATGATAGACTTGTGAGGTTTTTAGTAAAGCTATATTAGGCTAGGATCTCCTGCCTGAAAACTCAAATGTTCCTTTGAACAGTCTATGAACACTAAACTGCTTCTTTTATCTTATTTCCTTTAGAGGATTAAAAGACACATTGTTATACCTGCAAATATGTTTGCAGCAGGTTTGTCAGATCAACATGGATTCAGACCAGATCTGAATCTTCACCCAAAGAAGAGAATAAAATGCCAAAATGTTTATGTAATGAAAGAAATCCTAAGCCCACAACAAATTTGAAGAGTAAAAGACAAACTATAAAAAACATCTCAATCATTGATCTAATTTGGAGCTTCCTAGACCTTTGTGTCAATACTCATTCGATTAGTCAGCATTAGTCAGGTCTAACAGATGCCGGAGAAAACAGGGATAAATATACTGTTAGTGAATTGGGGAGGGGGAAAAAGAAACAAAAGGTGACTCTGATCCCTCCAACATTATGGATGGTCGTTAGGGAGGTTCTGATGGGTCGTTAGCGTCAATGTTAGAGTGGTTTTGGTCACATGCCTCTTTAAAGGTTGAGTCACGCGAAGGTAGGTCAGAGGTAAATCTTTTGGGTATAGTTCCTAAAAGTGCTTTGTATGTGGGGGACAATTTATGTTTGAGACCAAATTTTCTGTTAAGGGAGGGTTTGTTCAGGTTAGCAAAGATGGCTTCTCTGACCCCACTCTCAAACCCTCATCTTTTAGACAATATGCTTTAAATATTTATTTAACTTCACACAAGCATAGAACAGCGGCTGCAAAAGTTTTGTTGCCCATTGTTTTGTGTGCCATCTATGAGCAGTGTTGTTGCAAATCCAGACTGCCTTTGGGATGTGCAAAATAAATCTACTCGGTTCCTTCAAAATCTCTATTGTATCAGCCAGTAGCACATACAAAAGCCTCTTCTAAATAGGTTGGCTCAAACTGTTTTTGCACATGTAATAAATCATTTTGGTGTTCCTTATTTGGATTTTGTTTTATTTCTTTGATTCGTGTCGAGTTTTTATATAGTATATTCTGATGATAACACACGAAACGTACAGAACGCTCACTGGTACAGTAAAATGATCACATTACAATTTTATTTTCCTTCACTCAAAATAAAGCAAAGCCTCCCTTCAATTCTTTTCCAGGTCTATTCTGATAGATGTCCACTTTCTTCTGTAAAATGTCCTTTTTTAACTGTAGTTGTGCACTAAGTTCTTCCATAATGTAGACTTCTTGTGTTTGTTTTGTCCATCGTTTTACAGTGAAACTTAATACATTCTTCAATGAAAAAGTTATCTTTCTGGCTATCAACAACAAAACTCTTAATAAATACAACTTATATCCGTCCACACTAATTTCCTCTGATATACATCCCACAAGATATAACATGATATATTCCAAGGCCAAACCAGACCATAAATATTCCATCTCTTGCATCCACTCGGTATTTCTGTATTTTATGACAGTCCCAAAAATATGAGCATGGTCCCCTTTCTTATTGCATCCTCTCCAACACAGTAGTGGCAAACTTCTCTAAAAGGCTATTAGTATTTCAATGTGCATCAATAAATCCCTTTTCCCAATCACTGTCCTCAATAATTATGTTAGCTTCCAATTCCCATCTTTTTTTTATGTAGCAGGTGCTCTGATTTTAGATTTTAGTAGGTAATATTGTCTCTTGATAATGAAGTCCCTTTTGAGGATTTAAACCAAACGAGTTCTGATAGTATGAAGTGTGGGTAAATTTATAAAAAAAGGTTTACAATACAGATTAGGTAATAATGCTGTTGCCTTATGTTAAAAAAAATGGAGCTTTATTGATTTTGTGCTTCTTAAAAGGGAAAAGCCCTTCTTTTATCTTATTTTTCAATTTGTTGTGCTGCAATTGCCTGGTGTTTATTCAAATTTTATTTTGTTGTTGATAGATTAATCTTAAGGAAACCAATACAGATTGATTCACTTTTTCTCCACCCTCTATTTGGCTCAGCTTCTTTTCTCACTTTTATTCCTCCCCTCACTTCTTTGAGGAGATACAGAGCTGAGGAGGAAACCACGGGGACCACCTGAGGAGCAGAGCTATGAGATAAATATTCAGGAGCCAGTTTGGCCCCTAAGCACTCACAAACCGAGGCCACACGTGTGTTCCAGGGCCGCCTCTGCTGCTGCTTCAAGGTCATGGCTGTTGGTTTGGTGATTTATGGCACAGTCGTGTGTGTACGGGTGTGTGCCAACATCCACATCGCGGTCGCCTGTCCGTCAGCGAAGAGCGACGCCACGTTCTCTTTCCATGGTTGTCACGGTTCCTGTGCGTCAGCCTGCTGCCCACCAAGCGGATGCGTTAACTGGACGTCGCTCAGTCTTCCTTCATTTCTCCATCCCTTTTCTCCTCCTTATTTTCTTTCCCTCTTTGGTTTCACCATCCCGGTTATGTTGCATTTCATGTTCCATCATATCTAATTCATACTGGTATCTTTTTTCTCTTTTACTGACCATCCAGGATTAAAAGTCTGAATTATTTTCTTCTCTTTAACCTAAAAACCTGTTTTCTCAATCCTTTTCCCTCCACCACAAATCTGATTTATTACTTTATGCTTAAAACACCTTATGTGAAATAAATACCTTTGTACTTGGAAGCCAAATCAACAAGTGCCAACAAATGTTATATTTCTATATCCTAACTAACCTGTGATGTCTGGTTTGATAAATAAATGACATATTTACTGAGAACTGCAACCATTCTTATTACAGTTCACACAAAAATGGACTACACCTAAACCAGCGAAAACCAAAATGAACATCACCTGCTATAGATAATCAACAAGAAAAATAACTTTGGAACGCAACATTACTGTCAGCACTAAAAGTATAACAAGGAATTTGTAGTTCTTTAATGATTAGTTGATGGTACATGTTTGTATTTTCTTAAACATCTTATTCAGAGTAGCCTGTTGAACACCCTTCAGTTCAGGTGGTGAGACTTAAGTATCCTTCTGGCTCACTGAGTCAAAAAGTTAGATGTTGATTTGGAAGCAGATGTGTTTCTCCATAAGTACCTCATACTGATGGGAAACTTTCTTTACTGTGGACCGTGGAGGAAGCCTTTGATGTGTCTGGGCACCTTGGCTTATTGTCTTTTAAATGAACGTAAGAGGTTTGGGTTTTAGTCAGAGCTTGACAAATTTGGTCACATGTATTGATAAATTTCAGACACAATAGTCTGAAAAAAAAAAGTCTTGTTAATTATAAATGGCTTCAGGAAACTTTCCTGACATAAGTAAATTGAAAGTTATTGCCCTTAAATCTTAAATGAATTAATTCTAATTTATTTATTTAATATTTATTCTGATATATGTAGTCTTTTGTACTTTTAACTAAATCATGAAAAAACTCCAGACTTTATATTTCCACAATTTTGAATGTTGTTTTCTTTTCCTTTCTCCTTGTATCTCTTTACCTCTTCTCCAGTTTCCCTTTTTATTTTTCTTACCTTGGCCTCTTTTTCTTCTCATTATTTTCACCCATTCCTCTCGCAAATGATTCAATGTTATGTAATTAAATGTTGATGTTTATTTTTTATAATTTTCTTGTAGGCGACACAGACTTCCCTCATTTGCTTGTGATACAGAGACTAGCGAGTCTGCTAGTCTGCTAAGTGAATTTCTGACCTCCCAGCTCTGCCAGTATTATGGCTGTCCTTCTTCTCCAGTTCTTCTGCCATAGCCCTTGCTAAAACTCTAAACTCTGTGTGTTTTAGATGACAAAGAAATATCAAAACATTACCTCGGTCCTCTTAAGGAGCGATTGTCTCTTCATATATTGAGGAAAATGGGGCTGGTACCTGAACATGTGGAAACCAGACCACTTTACAGCCCCCTGCAGCCGGACATAGAGCAGGTAAAGCACACCGATCCTCTAATGTCCTTAACATGGGTCCCCCATGGCTTCTGGTTTGATTTCCGATTCCTGACTCGCTTATGGTTGTTGTAACAGGGTCGACTGTTGATGTGGGTGGACATCTTTCCTAAGTCTTTGGGACCACCTGGACCCCCGTTCAATGTTACGCCTCGCAAGGCCAAGAAGTAAGAAAACACACATGAACACTCAACTCAGTTTACTGCAAAGGTTTTTTTTTTATAAATGTAAATTTAACTATCAATTAAATCCATAATAAACAACACAGAATGAGGCTGTTTGAGGAAACTGTTACAAGTGTGTTTTGGTACAATAATTAGATTTAAATGTTATCTTTTTCCCTGAGCATATATAGTATATCTACATGTTATGCTCCTACTCTATAATGGCATGGATCTGTAAAAAAGTTTATGACATCTGTATGATTCAGAAAATGATCAATACTTATTTAAAGTGAAGTTTTTAATGTTTTCTATGAATAAAATGATCATGATTCCTCTGGAGCTGATCACTTATTTTAGATTTTGCATTGTTAATAATAATAATGATACTGATATCTACGGTTACATTTATAACAAGGACCTCATTTATTCTTACCTGCAGTCCTGATCTGTGTGGAGACATTTGCCTTTTGGCAAACTTTTCACATTGGATGCACTAGAATGCAATCCTTCCTTCAACGTCCTTCCTCATCTGGAAAATATCCGGCCTTTTGACATAACTTCTTCCAAAAAATGAGATATTTATTGTTCAGTGCAGTTTGCCTAAAATATCCTCACATCACAACAGGCAGTGCTCGGTCAGACCGGAGCAGCTGTCCCTCCTCAGTGGTGTCCAACCACCAAACATGTCACACATATCACCATTTCTTATTAATCTAAGAGCCTTCTTTGTTTTGTCTTGTTATCATCATGAAAAAGCTTGGTCAATGCGATCTTCTCGCCATCGTCATAGTTGACGAAAACAACACTGCTTCGGATATAACTCAATCAATCTCTGTGTTAATTCGTTTTTATTTTTGTCAGGTTTTTCCTGCGCTGCATCATCTGGAACACCAGTGACGTCCTCCTGGACGATATCAGCGTCACCGGGGAAAAGATGAGCGACATCTATGTCAAAGGGTAAGACAGTTTAGTTCTCTCTTTAATCTCTATTCCGTTTGAATATTTCTAGCGACATAATCTGTCGATGTTTTCTCAGCTGGCTTGATGGACATGAACACAACAAGCAGAAGACAGACGTCCATTACCGCTCCCTAGGCGGCGAGGGCAACTTTAACTTCAGATTCCTGTTTCCCTTTCACTACTTACCAGCAGAGCAGCTGTGTGTTGTCGACAGGAAGGTAATCATAAGGAGATATTGTGTCATTAAAGCCTACTTCTCACCACAGCATGCCTTATTGATTGGGCAGGCCGTCTGTATACAGAGGCTGTCCGTTACTGAAGCAGCCATCAGTGGTCCGATGGGTGACCTTGTAAACTTTTGTGCAAGTTATCCCATTTTCATGTCTGTATTTTTTCTTTTGCTCCATGTGCTATTGATTGATTTCTGTTTTATTCAGCACTCGCGGGTAATTATTGTTTTTGTGCCACGTCACGCTACAGGAAACAAAATCTTCTTTACTCACTGAACTGCTCATCTGCCTGCTGTCATTCTTTAGTCCGCTCTGCAGAACTCCTCTTGACAACTAGAGCAAAAAGCCTTCTCGAACACCCAATGAGTACAACTGCAATTGTTATAATATGACAGCCAGGGATTTAAATTTCAAGGTAAATGTTTATAATATCAGCAGTTATGGATCAAACAGCTGAGTCAGGCTGCTGGATATTTCTGAGGCGAAGTCCGCCCTCCATAACTAATCCGCTGTGGCCTGCAATTAACAAAAATCATGATGTGACATTTGCACAAGAAGGAGTAGATGTTGCTGAAACCCAGAGACTCAACAAAAACATGCAGCCAGGAGCTAAAATAACAGCACTCCAAAAACTGGAATAACAACCCGGCTGTCATTTGCTTCTTTTGGCCCGAGGCCGAGCCTCTTTAGCCACTCTGTGCCGACGTGGTTTATGACGCCGCTCACCCTCTCTCTCCAGCATCTTCAATCAGCGAGCAGCTGAACAGACAACGGGGAGTTTTAAATGAAAAACTCTGCTGGGTGGGGAGAAGGAGCCAAAAATAGGGTTTATGAAGCCAAAAACCACAGCCGCATAGTCGGAATGGCTGATCAATGGTTCCTATCAATTCCCTCCCTCATGGCTTTAGACACTTCTTCAAAACATGCAGTGTATAAAGAAATTAAGTAGCTTTTTATTAAATTTGACAATGATCATTTACTTTAAACTTGATAATTTACCTTTCAAGATCATTCAAAGTCTTTAGAACTGCTTAAATCTGCCAGTTCACTCAAACATCCCCTACATTATTTGATATGTTGTCTGTTGGATGATTGTGAACATTTGACAGCATTGTGTAGTTTGTCTGGAATATTTTACTCAAACTGTTGCAAGTCGACAAATCTTCCCCAGCAGTCAATGAGATTTCACCTAAAAAGATGAATTAAGGAAATTCTCAAGAAAAAATTCTTGTGTTTAGGACTCTGGCAGCACCAAGAACAGGATTTATGCATTTCAGTGTTATAGAAACCATTTACTCCCACTCACAATTGCTTCTGCTCATGACATTGGTAAAGTAATAACTTACTTTGAAAAAGTTTTTTTAAAGCTGAACAAGACGTCGAGCACACCTTGCATTTATATATCTATACACAAATTTGCACACAGACAGGTTATTTTATGTTTACCAGGCTGTTAGTTTAAGTTAATTCAGGGTGATTGTGAATCAAGTGGACTCAACAAGTAAATAGTTACAAATCTCATTGTTTTTTTTTAAAAAAAGGAACAAAAACTGTTTAATATTTTACTTAGACCTTTTCCAATATTACAATCAAGGAAAACAAGTATAAAAATACAATTTTTTATAGACAAGACAACTTCCTTTCCTGTTTAGACGGGAGGACATGAGTCAGATCATACAAAGGATCAAATGTCATGAAACAAAGCAACTTTACCGACTCAGCTGATCAAAATAATGTGGCAGGAAGTAAAAAAACCATCACTGTCACTTGTCATCTGGATAAACGTTTGCACTTTATAGTTTTATACAAAGGTGATTATACATGTTTGATGTTTTTTATAGTCATGTACCTTTTTATCTCATATCACATGTTTTACACTAAATAAAAGGGAATTCTGAACTTGTAGCATTATGAGGTTCATGGAAACATGGATATCTCACCTGATTACAAAAACAGTCTGTATATATTTCAGCTTCTATGTCAAAAAACAAAAATTAAAAGTATTTTTTTCTACTTTTCTCATATCAAATTTTATTTTTTAAACAGACCTAAATAACTGTATTTCTTAAGTCCTCCACCAACCAACATCACATTTGCCCAGAATACCTGCCATCTGATATGATGCTAATATGTATTCTAAACATTTGTTGTCATGTATGAACTGTAAACGGTAAAGAGCCAAATGCAAAGTAGTGAAGGGTGAACAAGTCTACACTAAAATCAATAGTAATGTGTCACATTAGGAGGTTGCTAAGTGCCCACATGCTGACATCTGCTACAAATCACATCCGATCCATTTAAATTCATCTGTGAAAAGCCATATTTTTATCAACATGACAGTCGGCAAAGTGTCACAGGTGGATAAAAAAGAATGGAGTGAGTGGAAAGAGAAAGGAAGGATCCTTGCAACAGGGTGAAGCGAATTAGCATGAAGATGAGACTGGATCGGATTCTGTCTGGCAGGTTGGCGTAATGATAATAGTGGTGCTAATATACTTAGAGGCAGAAAGAATCTGATGCCTCCATGTCACCCTGATGCACAGGAAATATTTACCTTTTTTCAACAAAGGACCGAAAGGAAACATCGTTGCTGCACCAACCGGGCAAACATGGCACCCAGTCGAAAGCTGTAAATCTGTTATTTACTGCCCTTTATTTGAGAACACCTTTTCAATCAAGGGGGTGTTTGCATAGGGTTTTCTTTACAGCTTCAGTTTGTTTGCATTGAAAAGCACAATTAAAGTCACAGTGGGTGTTATATTAGCTGTTTTAAAGAGGCTGTGCAATTACACCCAGTGAGAGGAATCACAAAACCATATTTTATGGCTGTTGTGACAGAATATCACAAAGAATATGGTGGCAAAAGAAACACTAAAACCAAAATGTTTATCTGAAGGTTAGAAGGATATTTGAATGGTTAAGATGTAAAATCTCCTTATACTTGTATTCTGGGTTTCTGTGCAGGAACATTTCTGGAGCATTGATAAAGCTGAAACCAAAGTGGTGCCTAAACTTACCATCCAGATCTGGGACAATGACAAGTTCTCCTTTGACGACTACCTTGGTAAAAGAACAAAGAAACACTTTCACCTAATGCATGATTTGTGCCAGTTTCCTTTGCCAAAGCAGAACACCAGCAGATGTAGAAAAGTCCCATGTTGAGGTTGAAACATGTGGCTTTTTAGGCCTCTAACAGTTCTTTAAAACTTTGGTTTAGAAAATAAACAAGAATGTTTCTTTTGATATGAAGGTAGCAAAAAACTGAAAATGTTTCTGTGTTCAGCACATGTATATAATTCCCCACAACAGGCGTCACTAAACCTTCTATATAAAGCACGTTAATTGGATTTTATACACTAAAGCTAATTTGCTTCAAACACCAAGTTGACATTTAGAACAAATTGAGTTTTTCCAAGTCATTTAAAAAACAACAACTTTTCTATAACCTGTTTAGCAGTAAAACTCATGAATGGAACAGAAGGATTCTGGGTACTGTCACATGCAGCACTTTTATAGGCTCTGAGCAGCAATATTTCAGTGGTGTAAGGTCCTGAAGTTCGTTCTGCAAGTGGAGGGTCGCTGGTTAGAAGCCCTGCTTTTTTCACCATGTTACATTTTAATCATTTGAACCTGATGCTTTCCAGCTCTTTTTGCCCTTTTAAAGATGTGAAACAGCAAATATAGTGACCAGATGGTAATATTGTTACTTTTCAATCATGAAGTTCAATAGTTTCCCACAATTCTAGACGCTGTTATCTCTAGTGCCCCCGCCATGTCTGCCAAATCCATGCTCTCTGTACAGAAAGTGGATTCTGCTGGAGAAAACTTCTTGTTTTTGTTTGTTACTGATGAATCTTGGACAGAACTAAAGCCTTTTCACATATTTGTGTAACTGACTCTGTGATTACAATCAGGTCAAAATGACCCAACGATATTTCTAACTTTTACTTTACAGCTTAGATGGAAAGAGGAATAAGGGCATCATTTTACTATTTCTAATACTGGGGTCAATTTAGGAAAAGTCTTAAAATTCAATGTTGAAAAAATATCATTAAGCATTTGTTTTCTGCACTAAAACTTGTTTCCAGGTTATTGTGACCCAAAGGCAAATAGACCTAACAATTGAAATAAAAGCAACAACATGCAATCAGGAAGTCAAATCTATTCAGTAATGTTTCACTTTCTACCAAATAGTAAACACACAGTGTTCTAGATCAGGGAAAATCAAATGCAGACAACCAGACCATTCTCTGTTAATGATCATGTCTGTCTGAATTAACCAATAAAAACATTAGACTAAAGAGGTAGTTAATATTAGGGTTTAAAAGCAGATGCATGAATAGAGAACGATCCAAACACAACATATGAAATAACTATAAATATTGCTGGGCGCCACTGTGGATCACCTGGAGTCCAGGATCTGATCTTATAATGTTTTCTTCAGCTCACTCCACAAATATTACATAAAATGTGTCTCTAGGTACTGACATGGCCGTGAACTATGATAGATATCTGGTGAATCTTGTATTAGTTGATTTTGATCATCTTTCTCCTGAGAGATTCCTTAATGACTAATTCTCACATTTCTAGCAACAGAGTTGTGCATCTTACTTTTATTTACCACGTATTTATAAAATGTCTCATCAACAAGATTCCCGTTACTTGGAGATAAACATTATGAAAAGATCTGCCACCATACTTAACACTAGGCATAAGTTTTGTTTTTTTTCCACAACCCGACCTCAGGTTTCGTTATTTTGTTTTTTTTTGTTTTTATTTTTAAATGAGACCGCCAATCTTAGTCTCATGTAGTTACATCACTCAAAGGTCTGGTAATGTTAAGCAAACCATACAGATTCATGTTTGTGACGTTGAGACAGAAAGGCTGTTTTTCTTCTCACAGGCTTCCTAGACAACCGGTTGGTCTCTTAAGAATGTATGTTTGTCTTTTTTTGACACAAACAACAAAGGACTGATGGGATGTAATATTTGCCAGACTATAGCATTCTGGGTCCTTTATTAAAACTCAATAGAAATACCTTAAAATTAAAATACTTTAACTTTCTTTTATGCCCAAACCTGTGTATGTTCTTTGTAATCAACCTGTAGAAGCTTAGGAAGAAGAGTAGTGAAGTATCACATTTTACCTTAATGATTCTGTTACATCTAATAAAGGAATTTTACAGGGTGCCGATAAGTGCTCACCGTTAATTTAACAGAAAAGTTATGTTGTAGACTGAATAAAGTGAATAAAGTGTGTTCTGTTTAAGATACATGTAGGATTTTTCCTTTGTTTTATTGTTTTTAGATTATTCTGCCATAAATGAAGATCAATTTAAATCCATGATAAGACAGGGGAAACCATGGATTCTGCTGCATATATTTGAATTAAATGCAACAGGTTATGTTTAGGATTAGGATCAAGAGCCTACTTTCATTTAATTAGGTTGTCGTTTTTTTTACATTCCTAAAATTCTTCTTCTGTTGAAAGAAAGTCTCTGCATTCATATTATTTTTCCTGTAATTGAGTTAGAATCACATATTAGTGCCTTCTGGGGGCAGACAAACACTTAAGTCAATTTGAGTTTGACATTCAGACAGATTTCTTTCTTTTCTGGCAAAGGGATTAGGGTGTAAACCTAGCTGAGAAACCATATGTGCGATGTACGGACAACTACTGTGATAACATTTATCTTTAGAATTAACACTCTTTCATTTCCACTGTGTCGGCACTTTTGGCCAGGAGGGAGAGGCTGATTTTATTTTCTCTCCACTGAACTCAAGCTGTCAAAATTTTGCCTTTCCTTCACCCCTGACTTTGCCTCAACCCTGTCTCTTGAAATAACTCACAGCCCCTCTTGCTCCCTCCGACTTGCCTCAGTTTGTTTCCATGCCCGGGAAAACAGGGGAGGACGGTGGTCGGAGCTGCGGGTCGTCCCTCTGCGGCACGATACGATGAGGATTCCAGATTCAGAGTCGTTCCTTTCTGTCACCGTCTCGCTCGGCTTTACGCGCCTCATCCCGGCTGGGGTGTGTGGCCACCTCAAAGCATTTTTTCCGTGCCTGCCTGTCTGCAGCTCGTCGGCTCGGACCGCTGACGGTTAATCTTCCTGAACGGTGTGAGGGTCAGACGCAAGCCGCTTTCCTGCAGACACACTTCTAAACTTGAGCTAGCTCTGGAAAAACACTTCCAAAGGATGTCTGGTCTTTCTGCAGGCCTTCATACTTAATGTCAACATAATTAAAACTTTAATAACCGGCTTTCATTACAGGATCATCTGTAAAAACCACTCAGACCAATTAATCACCATATTGACGAAGGAATAGATGGATTAAAACCAAAATCTTGGATTCACAAATTCCCTCCTTGCAACCTCTGATCTGAGCATCGTCTTACGTCTTCAGTTGACCTGTGCTTTGGTCTCCTAACATCTACATGAATTTAATTTTCCCGGAGATACCAGCTGAGCATTAGTTTTGCTACATTTGACTAGAGTCTGTACTATTCAGTTTCACTTTAGCTGATGTTGATGTTGCCAGAGGACCTGAAGTCCACTTGTGGATACTTAGCTTTTTAAAAATAAGCTTCAAAAAAGGTTAGGCTCTTCATAACTCTTTAAATAAAGCACAATTCAGAAAATAAAACACAAAGCAAGATTGTAAAACAATGGGAAGGAATATATACTCTTTGTACAGTACACTCTGTGACTTCTTCATTCTTCTTTCCAGTACATACAGAATGCGAAAGGGAATTCATTGTTTTATGTTAACACCCACATAAATGCATGATTAGACAAGTTAGAAATAAAAGAAATAATCCAAATATTGCATTTAGCAATTGATGGGTAGTAGCAGAAGGTGATTACCTATATTACTCATTAGATTGTATTCTTATCTTTCAAATCCACCTTGTTTTTTACAGTTAGTGCAGACGGTGAGGTCAGGAATCTATAAAAGCTGGTACACCTTGGAGGTCAGGACAAGTTCACGTTGGGTTTTCATTGGGATTGTAGCTCATTGAAAAGTGTTTGATCTTAACTATGGGGTTTAAAATGGTTTGAATGTGTGTTTAGGCCACATAGTGATGGACCTTAACCACATGTTGCGTCCTGCCAAGTCTCCGGAGAAATGCACCCTGCAGACACTGGACCAGCCCATGGACAAGCTGGTCTCACTGTTTGAGCAGAAGACGGTCAAAGGATGGTGGCCCTGCACTTGTGAGAAAAACGGGGAGAAGATCATCGCTGTGAGAACTCCTGCAGACACATTTGAGCAGTCAAGTTTTTTTGGGGGGGGGATTGGGCTGCAGAAGCAGGTAGGAATATTTAGAAGTCTGAGGATGAATGTATGTGTTTCAGGGGAAGGTGGAGATGTCTCTAGAGATAGTGACAGAGCAGGAACAAGAGGAGAGACCAGCTGGGCTCGGCAGGGATGAACCCAACATGAACCCCCACCTGGAGGAGCCTCAGTGAGACACTCAAGTTTTCAAAAAACCTGCAGAGAAACATTCAAATCTCCCCTTTTCATCCTTATTCCTCCGTTTCCGCCCAACAGGCGTCCTGAGACGTCCTTCCTCTGGTTCTCCTCGCCTTATAAGACCCTCAAGTTCATTGTGTGGAGGCGATTCAAATGGTTCATCATCCTTTTCATCATCCTCTTCCTCATCTTCCTCTTCCTGGGTGTCTTCTTGTACTCCTTCCCGGTGAGTTTCAGTCAGCTCGTGGTTTGCATCAAGCAGCAAAATGTTAGTTTTGAAAAAACATGCGAAACCAATGTCAACAAAACTGACATATGTAATAATAATAAAAAAATATATCTTTAACATCTTGGCATCTTTGTGTTTGTTTTACACCTCAGAACTACGCTGCCATGAAGATGGTTGGACCATTCGGACCAGCCAAAGCTAAAGATCAGTGATGAAGAAGAAATGTGAGGAAAGAAAAGGAATCAAAAGGACATAAAAAACATTTAAAAGTGATATTCATACTTCTGTCTTCTGAGGCATTCTCTGTCATCCTGCAGTAGCTCTGAGTGATGAACCTGAACTCATTCAACTTTTACTCCAAAACTCGTTCTGAACATCTCTATTATTAAAAGAACAAGGAAACATCCAAAGATTATTTTTTTATCCCTTTGTGTTTAACTTTAAGATCCAAAGTCAGAGCAGACTTATGAGTGAGCTCTTATTTATTGCTGCCATGGTTAAATCTGACTCAAAAACTCCATCTTTGTTGTCAGAATTAATATTTTACAGTAAAATTGTTTGGCAGATTGTAAAAAATGTACTTGATTGATTGAGTTTGTTTTGCTCTGAGACAATGTGGTCACATGATGTGATTAGCTGTTGCCTAAGCTGCCAAAGTGCCTCCTTAGCTGCTGCCTCTTTAGTCTTTCCTTAAGACGTGCTTTTATTTGCCTCACTACATACTAAATTTGCCTTTTTATGGACTATTTAATAATTATTTAATCAAATTCAACGGTTATTTTGAATAGTGTAGCCCATATCAACAAAACAGGAACAAGATGAAACATTTGAGGTTGATTGCATCTAATATTTCCATTTAAATAATTAGATTTATTTCTGTTTTTAAGATGCAACAAGTCTGATCCATTCAATTTAAGACCCCTGATGATGTTAGCCTTTGCTTAGATATGTCACTATCCAGATGATCATATTATGGCTGATTTCTATCTGGAAGATTTTCCTGAAAATGTTCTGCTTTCTTAATTACTAAGATATTAAACAGGATTTGTCAAATAGAATTTTTTTAAGGACGGTAGTTTTGAAAAGACACATCTGTTGTTTAAACCAGAAATGATAACCGAGGAACAGCAAGGGACTTGAGGTAGGTTGAATGAGACCTTAAGAGAAACCTAACTTGAGGCCCCACTTCCTGTTAGGAACTTCCCAACGACTGACAGCGTCTCTGAACGTTGCCACACATAACTGGCTTGAAGCAATCGGAAATAATCAGTTGTTTTCTGAGATGCATTTGTGGATAAACTGTGATCAAACATAAACAAAATCTTTACTATTAGGATCAGACTGTATCTATGGCAACAGAGCATTTAAAAAACTAATAAGTAAACCTGTTAACTGCTTTACATCCTGAATCTTATTTTTTAACTATTCAAACTTTTGATTCATTTTTGTTTAAAGTGTTAAACCACATTTAGCAGTATTACCATCCTAAATGAGCAATTATGTATTAAACATCAAGCACTTATATGAGGCCCCTCTAATGAATTGCTGGGCCCTATAGCAGCAATTTAGTTCATAATTTGTTAGGCTGAATGCTTTATTTTGTTATTTTGATCTCCATCTTCTGTAAAATATATATTTAACCTGAAGGAGCTAATGAACACTTGGAGGAGTTTGACAAGAGCTAGAAATATTCACATTACAAAGAGAAAAAGCCTGATATAATGTTTAACTAATCACAAATAAAAGCTGCCTAAAAAAACCTTTTTAATTCACTGAATCGATACTGACAGTAACTGCGAGGTGTAGACCAAAAAACACTAAATGTTAAAGAGTGTCTTCCTATAAATCTGTTAAGGATTTACATATTTTTGGATCAATCTAGAAAACCTGGATCCAATCACCTGTAAATACCATTTTATGAGCATTATTTAACATGAATCCATCATTATGACAATATAGTGATCAGAGATTCTCAGATCCATACCCGGTTTATTCTGTGAATAATAACTGGAAATCTCCCAGGGATTCTGTATTTTTCAGCAAAGCCTAATGAATTGAAACTGTTTAAACCTATTTCCCTCCTTCTGGGCTTTCTTCTCAATCCCATTCTCTTCCACTGTTGCTTCTCTGTCTCCTCTCTTCCTCCTCGAGCCTCGCAGATCTCATGGTTCAGCAGGTTAAGTTGTGGATTTGCTAGAGCTTCAGTTTTGTTAGTTCAGAGAAGCTCTGGGATGATGAAGTGACCTGAAGCTCCAGAACTCATAACGCTCTCTGTGTTAGAGGTTTTCAAATCCTACAGCAGCCACTGATCCTTTAACAAGCAAAGCAAAACATGAGGACAACAAAAGGGAAACGATCAGATATTGTTTTTCATAAAAAAAAAAAAAAACGTTTCAGAAAAAAACTTTTTTTTCTGGAATTATTAAGCTGCTTGGTCAGGACAAGTGAGGAATCTACCTTTGTCCTATTTGGTTTATTTCCTATCTACAGCCAACAGTTAATATCATTACAGGTTTCATTATAAAGACTCCCAGAGTGGGTTCGGTGGGAGGCACAGCTATAACTTCATGATTACCAAATGCTTAAATATAGTCAAATCCAACAGTATTGCAATACTTTGACTGATCTGATTAGTTTTACGTAGAACATTATTGCAAAACCTTGCTTTCATAAGATCCTGGGCTACTGCCCCTTTAATTCTGGCTAATCCTAGAGACAGTAGTTTCTGGCGAAACAAGCTTCCTGCAGGATGGACCTCAGAATGTATCAGATGAATCTAAACTATACTGGAGTCAAGAGTGTTAGAGGAGAAACTTCTTCGCTTTATGTTAGAAACTCAGGGTTTATCTCAGTATTGGATTTTCAACCTTTCAGAATCTCACACATGCTGGATGTTTCCTGCTGAAGCTCCAAAGAACAACATCTCCTGACCTGCAATTATTAGTCTTGGCGGTGGAAGTATATGGACATTACTGTCTACTATGCTCTGTGTCCACACTTCTGCTTTTCTCTCTCAAAAACCTCAAGCTAAAATGGATTTGGTAAAATTGAGGAACAATAACAATGCAGAATGTCCACAGCAGGATGTCTTTCTTTAGTTTTCATGTTATAAAATGGAAATTGACAATCATTTAGGCGACCTTTAGACACCTCTGAGGAACAGAAGATAAATAAGTGGTTTAACAGCTTATTTAATCAGACACAAATGGTCCCTCACTAAAATAAAGAAGGACAAACCTATTTTCTTGTATCAAAACTATTGATTTACTTCCAGAGTAAATGTAAAAGCTTTTGAATTATTTGTTAATATGTCATATTATTTATGCCTTTGTCGTCTAAAGAACTCCTCACACGGTTGAAGCCGAGTTAAAAGGATTAAGCTCTGGAAAGTTAGGTTTCACTACTTTTAATTCCCACCCTACTTGTCGATTACAAAAGAATCACAGAAATCACATATATAGAACCTGTCTAACATCATGAAGTAGGTTAGATAAAAGAACATTATATCCCAAATTAAAAGAAAGCCAAGAAATGTGGAAAAAGAGTGACTGATACTTTATCTGTCAGTATGGAAAAGGTTTAAGAATCATTTTTTGAACTTTGGAAAACTCTAGAAAAATGACATTGAGAATCAGTCTTCTCAAAGAAAATATGGAAGATTTAAGGACCTTTTCACAGCATTACTTCTAGAGCCTACCAATGGAAGGCACAAAACACCTGAGTACTACCAAGCTCTGCAGACCTCACTTGGCTCAATCAAATTTCATCATAAGAAACAGTCTGGACAGAACTGGCCTCCTTCTGGGACAGCATTAATAAAAAAACAACAGTCAAGCATGGTGGGGTAAAAGTAATGAATGGAAAATGATGAGTCTGAAGGTGAATAACCATCAACTTGTGAAACTTTGGTTATCTGGCAGGAAAATTATCAGAAAAGCAATAAGTCCACCTTTGAATGATTCAAAGAAGAAGGTTTTGATGTGGCCATATTCAAATTTGACTAAATTAAATTGGCATTAACCTAAACAGGCTTATTATAAGTGATGCTTCTGGAAAAGACTCTCTACCAATTATTGTAAATGTTTGATATCAGTTAACGCCCCC
This sequence comes from Jordanella pulchra, assembly GCA_034780135.1. Classification (NCBI taxonomy): domain Eukaryota; kingdom Metazoa; phylum Chordata; class Actinopteri; order Cyprinodontiformes; family Cyprinodontidae; genus Jordanella; species Jordanella pulchra. The sequence goes on along the minus strand of JAUZNJ010041449.1, from coordinate 15,517 downwards.
AATGGAATCTTTCTGTCTTGTTTTCTCAACGTGAACGGAAAGCATTAAAGTGTGAGAACACATCCAGAAATTTTCTGATAATGAAATCCAACAAAAAATATTCCATCAGCAATATTTTAATGCTCCAGATAATTATTTATTGTGTCTTACAAATGTTCTGTACAGAGCCATTAACATCCAGATGCCTTTAAAGCTTTAACTTTGAGCTTTTTTTTCAGATTTTATTGCTTTAAGTAAATGCAATATGCTTTATTTAACTTCTCAACATGCAATGACACTAACCAATGCCTCAGCAAGGAAAAAGTGCCCATGAGACTGTATTTTCTATGTTAAATCTGTTTACCTGGGTGATCTGATTATTGTGCTTTTGCATGAGTAGCACTGAGACATATGTATTTGCTGTTATTACTATAAAAGATTAAGTGATTTCTGGAAAACAGACTGAATGTATTCTAAACATATGTATTTTAACTGATATCTGCAGAGAGCCGCACTGTCAGTATTACCAATAAAACTGCACTTCAGATCAATCTCTTTCAAACCTTGAACATTTGCTTCTTTTCTCGTGTTCAGAAGTATTCATGAGTCTGAGCATTTCAATTCATCTCTATAGAGCTTTTCAAACAACTACAACTATTAGGGTAAAAAAAAAAGAGTCAGGTTTCCAGGAGAAATTGAAAAACAAAGAAGAAACTTATCTAACTTCCAAGAGAAGAATGGCCCTCATGCAACAACATTTTCATATTCTCGTCATAAATTTCTCTCACTTTTTCTTCTACCAGTGCGTCACATCAGATTCAACAATTGTTCTTAACTTCAGTAAATGGTCATAAATGATCATCGTAAACATGATGCAGTTCACCTGTGCTTAAGTGAGCGAGCGTTCTTGAGGATTAAAAATCTGCATAATTACCGCCCTTATAATACCATATAAGGTTATGACTTCCAATGGGTGTCAGACTGTGTTCATTCACAGAACAGACTTTACCAGTGAGCATGGGACATAGCAGAATTAAAGGACAAGCTAAGCAAATGCATTTTTGTAATTACAGTTTGTACCGTTAGATGTTTAATGGAAATACAGCTTCTGTCTCCACTCTTAGCCAGAGCTTTGTTTGCCTGAATGATGGTGTTTAGTGTCTTGTGCTTTTTGTGTGGCTGTAATCCTCACATTATAGGATCAAACCTTTTAAATCTCTGATTTTTTATTATCAGGTCTTAAATTTTGAATCGTGTTGTGTGAACCAGTCATCAAGGACTTTAACCAAAGGTAATCATTGTAGGGCTAAAAACGTAAATGATTCAGCTCTTAAACTGAGCTTTAAATACGGATTGACTTTTAGAAGTAATTTTCTGGAAATCTTGATTTTCTTTTTTCTTGTTTATTTTTCAGCTTCACAATCTAAATTCTTATCACTTGTTTGTGTTTCTACTGTTCTTTCCGCACCTAATTCTCTTGTCATTTTAGGTTTTTGCCAAATTTAAAACGTTATTCAAAAGGAAGCTTTCATGCAGTGGTGGATGAACTGCTCAGCTGTGGTACTTGAAATCCAACAAAAAATATTCCATCAGCAATATTTTAATGCTCCAGATAATTATTTATTGTGTCTTACAAATGTTCTGTACAGAGCCATTAACATCCAGATGCCTTTAAAGCTTTAACTTTGAGCTTTTTTTTCAGATTTTATTGCTTTAAGTAAATGCAATATGCTTTATTTAACTTCTCAACATGCAATGACACTAACCAATGCCTCAGCAAGGAAAAAGTGCCCATGAGACTGTATTTTCTATGTTAAATCTGTTTACCTGGGTGATCTGATTATTGTGCTTTTGCATGAGTAGCACTGAGACATATGTATTTGCTGTTATTACTATAAAAGATTAAGTGATTTCTGGAAAACAGACTGAATGTATTCTAAACATATGTATTTTAACTGATATCTGCAGAGAGCCGCACTGTCAGTATTACCAATAAAACTGCACTTCAGATCAATCTCTTTCAAACCTTGAACATTTGCTTCTTTTCTCGTGTTCAGAAGTATTCATGAGTCTGAGCATTTCAATTCATCTCTATAGAGCTTTTCAAACAACTACAACTATTAGGGTAAAAAAAAAAGAGTCAGGTTTCCAGGAGAAATTGAAAAACAAAGAAGAAACTTATCTAACTTCCAAGAGAAGAATGGCCCTCATGCAACAACATTTTCATATTCTCGTCATAAATTTCTCTCACTTTTTCTTCTACCAGTGCGTCACATCAGATTCAACAATTGTTCTTAACTTCAGTAAATGGTCATAAATGATCATCGTAAACATGATGCAGTTCACCTGTGCTTAAGTGAGCGAGCGTTCTTGAGGATTAAAAATCTGCATAATTACCGCCCTTATAATACCATATAAGGTTATGACTTCCAATGGGTGTCAGACTGTGTTCATTCACAGAACAGACTTTACCAGTGAGCATGGGACATAGCAGAATTAAAGGACAAGCTAAGCAAATGCATTTTTGTAATTACAGTTTGTACCGTTAGATGTTTAATGGAAATACAGCTTCTGTCTCCACTCTTAGCCAGAGCTTTGTTTGCCTGAATGATGGTGTTTAGTGTCTTGTGCTTTTTGTGTGGCTGTAATCCTCACATTATAGGATCAAACCTTTTAAATCTCTGATTTTTTATTATCAGGTCTTAAATTTTGAATCGTGTTGTGTGAACCAGTCATCAAGGACTTTAACCAAAGGTAATCATTGTAGGGCTAAAAACGTAAATGATTCAGCTCTTAAACTGAGCTTTAAATACGGATTGACTTTTAGAAGTAATTTTCTGGAAATCTTGATTTTCTTTTTTCTTGTTTATTTTTCAGCTTCACAATCTAAATTCTTATCACTTGTTTGTGTTTCTACTGTTCTTTCCGCACCTAATTCTCTTGTCATTTTAGGTTTTTGCCAAATTTAAAACGTTATTCAAAAGGAAGCTTTCATGCAGTGGTGGATGAACTGCTCAGCTGTGGTACTTGACTAAAAGTATTAATACTTATGGCCAAATATTACTCACTTACAAGTAAAAGTTGTTAAAAATCTACTTAAGTTAAAGTACGGAATTACTGCCTTTTGAAAACAAAAGAACAACTTCAAATTTCTACTATCTGCACACTGCTGTATAATTTTCAGTGATTTTAACAAACTTTGTAACTTTTAGAAACCGTCTGATATTGATGAATAAAAACCCCCTTCTACAAATTCTACACCACCTGTAAAGAACTTCAACATAAAAATGCCACAAAAAATAAGAACAATTACTTTTTTTAAATATTTTTTATTTTTATGTTATTATATTTTTTTGTTTAAAAAAAGCAAAACGAAAACAGGAGAATCAAGATTCTCCTCACACTTTAACGATGGAATAAAAGTTTAGGGTTGAATCTATTATCACAATGAAACTACAACTCTGCAATGAGAACTCATCCTACTGAACCACTTGGCCACATGGCAACAGCTCATGCCTTAATAAAACTTGTAAACTATACATAATGTCGACAATGCCTTTTTCACATTTGTGGATTGTCCAGATTCGATCGTCCAGGGCTGCTATGTTACATGTTTTAGTTTTTCCTGGAGGTAGTTACTACCTCCTCAGCATGTCAAAGTTCTGCATATGCCTGCTCTGAGCTAGTTATTGATCCCAGTGTGCTGAAAAAGAAACATAACTAAAACATCCAGGATGTTCTTAAGGATGAAGTTTGAACTTTGTGAGAAACATGGTGTGGCCAATTGCATTTCAATGCAGTTCAAAGCAACAGCAGATTAAAACTAAGCTGAGTCAAAAAGGAACAAGTAACTACTAGCTAACTAGCTAACTGCTGTGGAATAGTACAATATTTAACTTTGAAATGTAGTGGATTGAATATTATAAGTAAAAAAAGATACTGAAAAAATGTACTAAGTACAGTAATCTAGTAAATGTACTCTGCCACTGCTTAAATAAATAAATACGAACAACATTTTTTTTTATGTGTATTGATCATACTCCCCTTAATAGTTCACCTTACATCCTTAGGCCTCTTCCTCCTCCACTGTCAGAATTCTTAGAGTTTATCTGCATCGTCTGGATGTTGTCCAACACAGAACTGCATGGGTCCCTGTGTATTTCTGTATTAATTTTAAGATTTTTTTAAAACATGAAAAGTTTGGCTCCCAATTAATAAACTACGTTTTATAAGCCAAAAACAGCAATTCCTCCATCCAGGCGTTTTTGGTGCAGCTTGGTTTAAATAAAGATGCAGAGGAGATTGGGCTTTTAGTGCTTTTACTGTCCAGACTCTGGACATTGATTCTGCAGAATCTATCCAGTCTTTCATATCCCTCCTAAAAACTCGCTGCTTTACATTGGCTTTCAATTGGAATTTAGTTTAAGTTCCAACACAGCTATTAGGGTGTGATGTTTTTAAATTTAAGGTTTTTACTGTTTTATTGTTGTCTGCTTGCATTGCATTTTGTCTCATTATGTGGAGCACTTTGGTCAACATTGTTAAAGCTTTATGAATCAAAGGGACATTAACATTATGTGATGCAACCAGAGCATAATATCTGTGCTTTGGCTAATAATTGCTCCCACTTAACTGCTTGCACTGAAAAATAAAACTACCAAATGAGAAAATAAAATATTCCAATGGAGAAGTGATAAACTGTTCATTCTCCATTTTCTCACTTATCAAATAGGATTTAGTGTTTATTTCAGACAGTTTTTTTGTATTTACCTTTATTTACAAACAGCTGATACATAGTCTAATATATTTAGATATAGATTTTCAGCATAATAAATGAATAACTAATAGTTTTTTCATATACATGTATATTTGTCTTAAACCCTAAAATTAATTTTGTGTTTCTAACCTTTCACATTCTTCAGCCATCTTTATAAAAATTATTTTCCTTGACCTTTAATAAACATTCTTACATTTAATTGAAATAAATGCCAATTGCTGAGTTTGAGTTTGGTCAATTACTCTCTATAGTGTATGGATTCTCTATTCCTTAATGAACCATCCAGTTATGGATTAATAGTTGATTATTTTATATTTAAATATTCAAGATCTTTTACAAAGAACTCTTTAAAACAGTCCTTTAGACCCTGAATAAGTGACCTAATTTGTGATATCTGTAGGGAATTAAAGATGATCAGGTAAATCCAGAGCAAATGAAAAAGTGTGAGCAGAGGAAACAGGTCAGAAGTATGAGTGTAATAAGCTGGTAACCGGTGGAATGAAAGAGCTTTTGGGGTTTTTTTTGTGTCCTTTTTGTCTAATATGGTTTTGGGAATTGATGTCCCAGAGCTAGATGATAGCCCATTTACTTTACCCTTACAAGCAGACCATTATAACTTCTGCTTGTATATAAAACTGTATTGAAAATTATTTAGGGATTAAAATCGTATACAGTGGACACGGAGACGTAAAGATAAGTGAGAAAGAAAGAGATACAGACAGAAAAGAATGAATGAAAAGAAAAAAAATTGAAAACACCAAGATATACATTAACTCATAGGAGTCTGCTTCTGCTTCCACACCTGTATGAAATAAAAGGAAAAATAACAGAACATAACAGCAACATCAACCCAACAAGCATAGAAGGACAACCTGACATCCATCCAGTCACATTCACACGTCTCCACCTTACACCCATATGGACAGACATACAGTGGCAGACACTAAACATATTCTTACATTCTCCATTCATACACTATCTTCCTGGGTCTAAGAGCCAATCCCCCTTTAAGGAATGGGCCCACAGAGGAGATCCCAGACCGCCCAGTGCTGGGACCAGGGGCTGCGACCGGGTGCCACCAAAGAGAGGAATGAATGAGCTTAAAAAGAGGGTAACAATCACACACTCACCTCAAATAGAACAGCTTCTATTCAATACGGACATTCTTCACATTGATTTCTTTTCATTTTTCAATTACTTTATTATTTTTTTGTACGATGAAGTAAATTTATTTCCACAGTTTCTCGACTTAGTGAGACTAAAACAAATAATCTAAAAGCAGATGAATTTCTTCAAGTTTACCATATATGGTTTTTTTTTCTGGCAAACTAACAGGTAATTTTGGTTCAACTTTGCCCAAATTGAATTTCAAGATGATAACATATTGAGGTTCTGCACAGTTTGAAATCTTTCATCCTTTCAGTTTATTCTAAGTGTTTAATCCTGTTCAGGGCAGTGGTTTTTGGGTGCCTCTGTTAAGCTGTAAAGAGACAGCTCTCTTTAGACAGGTCACCAGTCAGTCATGGTTAATATGAACCAGTATAAAAACAGAATCAGTAAGGTGAGGAGTGATGTAAAAGCAAGCTTTTTGCATAGGTTGGGTTTTGAGGTTGCTGGTTACTTAGAAGAATGTGTTTAGTTAATTGGCCTCTGTACAAACCTGCAGCGTTGGCTGAAACCTCCTCTGGAGGGATTCCTCTCCTGAGCTCCCGCAGACCTTAATTATTACTCTGTTGTCCCACCTCTCTCCTCCTTCCAGCCCATAACCTCACTCTTTTTTCCCCCTAGTTGTCTTTTTCATGGTCAGTCTTTTAAGTTCTCGGGGGTGCTGTTAGGGTCACCCTGAACTACCCATGAACCTCTGACCACAGGTTGTGTTTGCAATTTGGGTGGCCTATTTTCACTCTGCCATCTCTTTAATTTTCCTAGACCTGCCTTTTTTCCTCCTTCCTGACCTTCCCTCCCCTTTTGTCGCTGCTGCTCCTTACCCCTGCCTGCCCTTTAGATACCCCATCAACCCCAGTAACCCTAGCTTTCTTTATCAAACTACCTCAACAAAACATCAAGGTTCTTCCTTGCTAACCACGATCTTAGAAGGCATACAACAGCATTATGTCTTCTAAGTAAACATTTTTAGAGTAATCATTTTTGTGTGTGTGTTTTTTTTTTAAATGACAAGAGATGTTTTATGTTGGGTTGAAAGATGTTATAAATGTATAGTTAGTTTTCAAAGTTTTTTCCACATCCCAAAAATCAGGAAGGAACCCAAATAGAGAAGTTTAACGTAGAACTTCGGCAGTTTGTGCTTTGTGACGTTAAAAACTAAGACCAGCACCTGAAACAACTTTATTTATCCCCTCAAAAAGCAACGTTTTTTTTCAAGTTTGCAGTTCTCTCTAGTTAACATAGCAATCAAACAACACAAATAATACAGTACACAAACAATCTCACCACATTCCATAAACACTGTTAACGAAACACAAAAAATCCTCTTTGGCTACTGGTCAACAGAGTTAAAAGCCAAATGGCTCATGGAATAAAGGAGTTTGAGTATTCTCTGGTTTTCTGTTGGGGAACAACATAGCACCTCTATGAGGGCATTGGCATAAACTGAGCTCAATAATCGGCTCCGATCACCTTTATTTCTTTTAACAAATTACAGAATATATGATGGAGTTTGAAATATAAGTGATATTAATTGTAGCACAGTGAATATTGCTGTGTCTGAAAGATCATTTCAAATTATTTAATCTTTTACAATTATTTACTTTAATTTTAGAGGTAATCATTGTGAAAGAAATAATATCTTTTCACATTTATTTTCCCTGCAACATTAACCTTTTCAAGATCTGTGGGCTTTATGATGGCCAAATCCTGGTCCTATTTAAGTTCCCTATTGTAGGGCTATGGTTTACAGATATGGTGTAAATAACGTTGTGGGTTCAGTTTACGGCTAAAATTATACTTACAATGATTAGAGTTACTGGTTGCTTCAGGCCTAAATATGAACACAGTTTCTAGAATGAATAGAAGTAAAAAAAATATATTAACCCATAGTTAAAATAGGGATGAATGTAGAAACATGCTTCTGTGGTGTATCAACTCAAAAAGCATTAAGGTCAGTCATACCGATAAGATGGTGAAGGTCTTTGCATTCCCCTTGACCTCATTCATCAGAGCAAGTACTTTAATGGTCAGGATTAGTCCTCTATCTGCATCTGGCTGTCTGTTCTTCATCCTGTAGCTTCATCTCTTTGCTATTTTAGTAACAAATGACTTAAACAAAAAAGCTCTGGTTCATAGGTGTATCTCAAGACTGGTTGTTAAAGAATTCAGAGAAGCTTTGAACATGCTGGGGTCAGAGTACTCCTCATTCACCAGACGAAGACTGGAAAATGACCGGAGGGGAAGCTCGCAAACCGCTTTCCAGTTGTTTCTTTATCACCTTTAGACGAAGCTGCAAACAGGCATGCAACTTCAAACAAGTGTAGGTCATAAAACCGTAGTAGCTCCATCTGTAGGTCTCTCACACTGTCAGGGTACAAGGCCATGATCTCACCTTACAAACGTTCACACTTACACTCATTCAGAGATATGATATCAGCTTGCAAACACTTACAAGTGTGCAGATGTGCATTAACAACTTGCACTGACACCTCCCAGGGTATCCAAAGTGTGGATTCCTGCTTTGATGGAGATGCTTAGGTCCAAGATTCATGTTTCAGTGAGAACGTAGTTTGAATTTTTGGACGTAATATAGTAAATAATAGCCCCGTGATTGTCTATCATAAAACTGTGCGTTCCATAAGAAAGGAAAACAAGTACTTTGGGTGAACTTTTATCTTTTAATGAACATGTTCTCCAGAAGAGTTGAGAAATCACACATTGATTTAACAAGCAACACCAGGGTTCTGCTTGTTCTTTTAAAGCTTACAGTCAACAACTTTTTTTTATCATCCTTAGTAGAGTGTGTTTTTTTTTTTCTGAAAATCTGTGTTCAGTTCAGAGTACAAATGGAAAACCAAACACTTAAAAACGTATGAGTGCAGTGACTGAAATAAGGTTAAATCTGTTTACTATTAGTTGTTTCGCAGGCAGCTCTCAAAGAGATTTGGATTATTCCAATTCAATAACAAGAGGCAACTTTGGAGGGCTTCATTTTATAACTTGCAGTCTTGAATGGGGCGTCCCCCTGTTGCTACGGCAGATGGTGTGTAGATGTGGTCCCGGCGGTGGCCTAGAAAGGCGATGGCGGCAGGTAACGGTGGCCGCTTCATGCAGCGGAACAAAACGGCACAGTCCTGCGGCTTCGCATTTCGGCTCAGCTACTTTTCGAGGCTCATACGGAAAACAGCAATTGGGTCAGGCAGTTCCGTGGGTCGGTAAAAACTGAGTAGTCTACCATCTTCTTCAGCAGGCAGGTTCACAAAACAATGCACTCAACTCGTTTTGAATCGCACAAGCTTCAAGCTTTCTGAACTGAAGGCAAGGTTCAGTCTGACTCGATCCAGCGAGTCCAGACTCTTCTCCGGAGGGATTTGGTGGCTACTGACGTAGCTTCCAGTGAGAATCAGTATGTTTTGCCTTCCGTGGCCTTAGACCACAGGCAACAGAAGAGCTGACCGGTTATATAAACTCTGTCGCAGGCATGTGATGTCAGAGGGGAGTCGCTCTCATTACATCACTCACATTTTACTTCAAAACTTCAGAGCCACCTGCTAAATAGAGATAACATGGAAATTTTTCACTCAAGCTGTGAAATGTACTTTATGTGTGGATGTACCTCTGTGAGAAATTCAGGTATGTCAAAAGCTCACAGTTGAAAAAAAAAACCCAACACAAATAACAACATGTAACAAATACAAAACCACAAGATTTAATGAAACAAGCAACAGCTGTAGTTAAAAATCCATATGATAAAAGATTATAATCTGTCATCTCAGACAGATGTGTTTAATACTAAAACAAGTTTGTTTAGGTTGTATATCGAGAGATCAGGTTGCTCTTTCCCTAAACACCTTCTCTATTCATTTGAAGAGAAAAACCTATTCCTTCGGGTTGGTGCAGCAATACTATAGGGAAAGTGCTACCGGCTTTGGTTTGTGGTAGTATAATACGTGCCAAAGCCATAGTTTTGCATGTTTAAAACTGGTTCCTATACAGTTACATGAAATTATGTTTAATCATTACCGACCTTTACTAAATGTTCAGACTTAAAAAGAAAAACCCATTGTTTTGGTTGCAGATGTATTTATTTATTCTCTTGCAGTGATTATTGCAATATAACCACTTAACCCATTTAAAATGGATGTTTTTAAATCTTACCATTCATGCGTGTGTCTGTGTGGTTACGTGACACCATCAGGCTAAATTAGCCTTTGCAGTTTTTTACTTTCTGTTGGTTGTAAACTCATTTTTACACACCAGGCTTCTCTCATTAGCCTTTTTGTTAACTAGCTCTGAGGAATGCAGTTTGTGCAGGTCAGTGGAAAAAGCTATATAATTTAACAAGATGCTAATCACCAAATTGTTGTGGGGTTTCGTCATTGTGAAGCTACCCCATGGGATGTTTTCAAGACCTCCGATGGGGCAAGAGGATAATCTTCTACCTTCCTCATCCTCTAGTTCATCTGTGAAACTAACGGATCTGAGCACTGGGAGTAACCTATGATAATGGGGTAGTAATGTTTAAGATGTTTAAGAAAAAAATTCCTTTTGGGGTCTTTAGCTTGTCCTCAATTTTTGGTGTATTTTCTGTAAAACCTTGTGGCCGCCTAGTGTTAAATTCCGCCAAAAAATGTGCAGCTTTTCCATCAGTGCAGCTAAGGAAGTCTGTTGGACACATTTTTAAACTCCTGATTTATTCAGTACCAACGTTGGTGGGTTTATCATCTGGATCAAAGTTATGATTATAAACCTGTTTGTTATCTGATGAAGAACAGCTATAGTTTAAAACATTCATTTTTGTATTTTATTCTGGTTCTGCTCAAAGGATCATTTTGCTTCATATGATAAGACCGGGAGTAAGTGATTTATTTAGCAATGTTTTACAGAAACCTTGACTGTATTTATTTTTTAAAAGCCAATTTTGTGCTGTGTTTTTTTAGTATATCCATTCTTTTTATACTATATACTGGTCTTAAGTTTGGGCTTGATTGATTCTAAGACAGAAACCTTATTTCTGTTTTTACTTTATTTATATAGTGCCAATTTACAGTAAATATAAACTCAAGCCACTATATAGAGAAAAAAATAATCAAATCTTACAGAGGGGTAAAAACTTTTCTATCAAAGGAAAACCCAGTTAAATAAATCAAACCACTGCCTTCTGCCAAGACAGACAGAGGGAAGGAGAAAGAGGATGACACACAAAAGGAACAACGGTGCAGCGATCAACAAATACATTATAAGTTAAAGGAGGTAATGGGAAACTAGAAAAACTAGCTTTTCCTGCAAAAATGAAGTGTAAATGCTTCTAAGCTAAACTGTAAGCTAAAAAATGGCAAAAACAAGAAGAAACCACTTAAATGGTATCAAATAGAAGAATGCAAAAATGACTAATCTCGTACCTGAAAAGAAGCAGAAGCAAACTGAAGCCAACAGCAAAAATGGCTGAAATGCAGTGACCTTCAGTCTTTATTCAGTTTCAGGTCACTAAAAAGTGGTCAGATATGACAGTAGAGGAAATATTGTTATTTCTTCACCATGAAAGCAATGTCAGCACAAAGTGTAAAGATGAGAATAAGTGAGTCTGTAGACATTTTAAACAAAGCCAATTGATACTAAAGTAGGGTTAAATGCTGCATTTAAACTATCACTTGTAATGTTGGTGTGGATGTTAAAATTTCCTACTCTAATACCATGTTGGATTTTAACACAAAATAACATAGAAAGTCTGAAAACTGATATAAAAATTTGAGAGTAAGGGGCTGGTTAACAATGCAAACTAATAAAAAGAAGTGGTTTTTCATACTCAACCATTTGGATGGGGGAAACTAAAGGTCAAAAGAATTGTAACTGTTGACTGGATTTGGACTAATTGGCAAATCAGCATGAAAGATTGTTGTTATTCCTCCTCCTTGCACAGAATTTCTGGGTATGTGAAAATTAAATAACAAGAGTGAGTTGACTCATTCGTGCCAACATAAATGCTCTTGCTGCAGCTACGTTTCTGTAAGAAAACATAAATCAATCTGATTATTAAAAATGAAGTCATTACCTAAGAAACTCTTTGTGGAACAAAATCCTATCTTCAAAAAAAAGAAACACGCAATTGTTTTTCTTTTTTCTTATTTTGATTTTGGTCATGAGCTGGATACATCTAAACCAAAATTTAGGAACTTTCAACTAGTGTAACCGGATGTTATTGCCACCATTGTAAAGCCTTATCTTAATGATTCATTCTTATTAATAAACTGCTCATTGGTATATCTGTTTATATTCAAGGAGCTCATTCAGGGGCCCCATTTTATTTCAGAAAAAAAAAATCCTGAAAAAGATGTATCCATATGAGAATTAGGGTTTTCAGGTTCACATCCAAGTTATTTTCTGAGCCATACTTGGGGACACATTTTTCTGGCAAATATTACATGATTTTTTAGCTCAAATTCATTTTAATTGTATTTTTAAGTTGATAACCACATATTGCAAATTAAGGGTTTTACGAGTGGGATTGTTTTTTTTTTTTTTTTTTGTCAGAACAACCTGCGGATGTAAAATTGAGTTTTTTTTTGCCTTTCTATATTATCATCTCATGGGGATAAGTTGACGCTCTGAGACAAGAACAATGAAGAATGAAAATAGCTACAAATGTCCTTGTCCTTGAAGAAGACTTAGGAAATACCCACAAAGCTTTCCTGTAATTTCCCAAGATGCCATTTCTTTTAAAGCATTCTTCTTTATTCCTGTGCCGGTGACGTCTCCGATCTGGTCTAGTTGGATGTGGTATTTGAGCAAGAGGTCAACCATCCAGTCAAAAAGTTATGACAGTGGGCATAGCTGGGTGAGGAAGAGGAGCGTGAGAGCTCAATAACAGACATCCAGGTTTATTCTGAAGGGACTTTTAAAGGAAATGGCTCTGACTGTATGACAAACAGTGAGCCTGAAGGTCAGCCTTGCAAATCTTCAACATATCCTTTGAAGGATGTCAGTTCATTCACCTAAACTTCAGGGATGGGCTCCTGACATCTGATAAGTAACCACTGTCCATTTCCTGTGTGGAACAGGATGCTGCGTCAACCACAAAGAGTCTAATTTAAACTGGTTGTGCTGGACTTTACTGTCTCACCTTTACTGTCCTGAGCCGCCGGGTGTGAGAGCCTTAACTGTGTCCTCTCTCATAGCTGCTCCTGCCATTCAAACAATGACCATCTTTGTTCACCCGATAGTTGCTCTGCACATTGTGTGTGTGGATTTTATCGCACTGAAACCACCTTCTCACACAGAACTGGGTTTTTATTAAAGTCGTGGGACACTGTAATTACAAATTAGCATCAGCATTAATATGATTTCAGGCTGTTAAACTTGGAGTAGCTCGTGAAAAGCTGCATTTAACCACCTCAGCGGTGGCTGGTAAAAAACAGTGATGAAGGAGAACAAAATGTGTTTCTGTAAATCTTTAGAATGATGCTCCCGTTGTCCTATGTTTTTGTCTTCTGCAGTGAATCTCTGACTTGTTGACATTATTTATGTGCATGTTTATCTCTGCATTTATTTATGTCACTGCCACATTTAAACGTGTATAACTCATCTTGCCTTTCTCCTATACTGATTTTATTTGTCTGTGTGTGTGTTTGTTGTGCTTTGTGGTGGTCAACATTACACAATGTCCCTCTGTGTATTTCTGAGCAACAATAGATAGTTAAGTTAGTTTCATACTGTGATGATTGCTCTATAAATCTGAGGGCAAACTAAGCTTTCTTTTCACTGAGGCACATTGTTTATTGTCTTGTTTGAGTGCTGCGCTGGTTGTTTGCAGGATGCTTTATCATTGCCTCGTCCTCCTTTATTTTTAAAGCTGCACAACAAACTCTGCTGTAGAGTTGGGTTGGTGATCATCTTGGGGAATCTTAAATTTTTACGTTGTTGCATTTCAAGCCATGCAGAAGTATTCACACCCATTGAGACTGGACTTATATCCTTATTGTAAAACGACAAACTTCAGTCTTTTTTTATTGGGGTTTAATGTGACAGACCAAGACAAAGTTCTAGTCCAAAGTTGTAGTGCTAGTCCAAGATGTTCTAGGACATGGCAGCGTGCCTGGGCTTCAGTCAGCTTAAAACATGGGTGTCTCCTCCTTTTTTTGAGCCAACCGGTTAACCTTAGCTGCCCATTTTGCTCTAACAAAGGCTTACCTTGTCACTTTAGACCATGGTCACTCCACACTGAAGATGATATCTACAGAGAAAAGTTTGGCTGTAAAGCTAAAATCTTCCAAACAGAGCAATACAGTGAAACGCATAGTACTTCTTCTACGCCTGTGAGTGGCATGGTAATGATGTCAAAGAAGAAAGGGCATTTCTAGACAGGGGTCAACAGGAGCTTGTACCTTGGTGTGCTTTCGTCTTTTACCTTTTCAGTTTTATCTAAAGAATAGCTTGAAAAATAAGGTATTGCACATTTTGCTGCCGGTGTATTAAGATATGATCACAGCCAAATCTGGGGTTTTGAACCCTGCAGTCTCAGAGCTGCAAGTCTCTCTTTGGCTCTGTGGTTATTTCAGATAATACATAGATGAACTATCCCCTCTTTGGTTTTTGTTCATTCCTTTGTTCTACGCCTACATACTCATACTAGCCTCCGGGTAATTTGCATTAAGATGAAAAAAAATCATATTTCACACGTGTGAAGCATTGTAAGAAGGAAGAGAAGTACTTGGTACCTTCCCATGTTTGCTATTCTGTTTTACCTTGTTGAGAAACTAAGCACCTGCAGTAGACCGAGTTATGAGATCTTAGTCCCTTCCCTAAATTCAATACAATACAGACTCTTTTCAATTGTCATTCTAAGATTTTGGAAAGACCTATCAAATGCTTCAAAAACCAGGGGTTTCCTGTCTCTCTTATATTTAGGAGCTCCTTTGAGAGCATTTCCTTCCCTTGAACCAACTCCATACCACCCTGCTTATTCTGCTCTCTGTCGATGATCCCTCTGTGTTTGCACTCCATCTCTACGCTGTCACCTCTGCATACCCTGATAAAATCTAACAAGTGGCCTTCCTTTAAAGTATATTTTTGCTAGCCGTAAAAATAACTTTATTGTCAGACTCTCATATGTTAGTCACTTTGGATAAATGTGTCTGCTAAATGTAAAAACAAACTCCAGTGTAACCTAATCAAACGGTAAAAGACTCCTAAATAGGGTCGAAAAGTTTTCAGAAAAGCTGAACGAAAAGCAGGTTACCTCTGATTTGAGACTGTGTTGTGGTTGCCATGACCCAAATGGCTGAATTTGAAAAGACGTGTCTGTTAAATGAAAAAGCAAAAGTTTAAAGCTATTAGCCTGTATATTCACACAGAACTGTTTAATTTGTCATCTGAAAATGTAAACTGCAAGCAGACCAAATAAATGGCTGCCTATCAACCGGCAGGGCCAGACGAGCATTAATGAAAGAAACCAGCCACGATTGCATGATATATCTGGAGGAGCTACAAAGATTCATTGCTCAGGTAGGAGAGTATGTGTCATGGTGGGCTTAAGGGCTCTAACCCACATGCAGAACACCACACGGGACAACGGGAAAAAGTTTAACAGTTTATTAA
>JAUZNJ010041448.1:0-10031 GCA_034780135.1 Jordanella pulchra | reverse complement strand
GGGCTCCAGCCCAGGAGACCCACGGCGCGCTCTGCTGGAGGAAAGATGGAGCGACAGGCTCCGGATCCCAACAGAAACACAACTGATTGCAATGAGTCATTAACTTTCCAAAATTCACCCCTCATTTAATTAAAAAATCCTTTATTAATCCAAAAAGGAAATTAAATGTTGTAGTAACTCATAGTTTTCTTTTTTTGTTGTTGTTTAATTCCGAGTTGTATTTGTTTATAGCTGTAGGTAAGAGGATATTCTGTAGTAGTGTCTCTTGATAACCCTTTGATTGAAAACAATCTGTTGTTGTCTAAAAAATCTTCTGAAGATAATGTCACAGACCAAAACTAACTGCCAAAAGCTAAATATCTGGCCTTCAGTAATGGAATTTCAGACTAACATATCCAGGATGACGCCATATGTTATCCACAAGCACAGCCAACCCACCTCACTTGTTTTACAGCCTTTAAAAATAACTTTACCTGCTCGTATGGTTAGAAAGCCTGGCAGAGAAACATCAGAGTTGGGCATATGATCCTACATGAATGTTTTAGTAAAACACATGACATTGCATTTCCAATAATTGGTTCAGTATTATTTCTAGGGCTTGGAGTTCTTCTTACTTGTTTCCTAAAGATCTCACATGGCTAATTATGACTGATGGAAGAAATGGCCTGTATTTCCTCCTGCTCTCTCTTCTTCTTACTACTGTTCTGAATCCTTTACACCTTCTTTTCAACTCAGCTGGGATTTGCAAAAGTAGTTAGTAGTAGTATTATTTCAGATTTTAAAATATTAATAAACTGCTCCTGCATTTAAAAAAACCCAAACCACAATAACTTGCTATAAGTGCTAGGCTTAAAGCAAGCCTTAGGCATAATGACAAATGTCCCGAAATGAAAATATGAATGCAAAAAATATTTTAATTGCACCAGAGGTAAAAAAACATCCCAAAAAAGAAACTTTGACCCACAAAGGAGGATCCCCCCTAACAAAACAAAATAACCCTTCACATCTTAGTGCTACTTTCTGTTCAACCTGCACAGATTTTTGTAAATACTTGGCGAAGCACACAGGTATCATAATTTATAATGTGACTATTCTCTCCTTAAACCCCAGTTGACCTCTGCAGATGGCCGCTCACATTAAGCCTGGTTTTGCTGGAGGTTTCTTCCTCTTAAAGGGGAGTTTTTCCTCTCCAATGTTACTCCATGCATGCTTGATGTGGGGGATTGCTGTTGAGTCAATGAGTCGATGGAATCAGCTGGTTTTCCTTAGATACAAAACTTTGAACCAATGTGACTGTATGAATTGATTGAATTTTCTCTTTAAAGTGCCTTGAGATGACATGTGCTGTGAATTAGCGCTGTATAAATAGAAATGAATTGATTTGAACTATTAGCATTGACCAAAAATAAAAAAAATTGCTTAAAAATACAAATATAATGACAAAAACCCCCCAATTAGTCTAGTGCAAGGTCTACTTTCCTATACTTTTATATGAAGGTTTTTTTGTTAAGAAAATAAAAATATAATTCTAATTAGTACCTAGAAACCATAAAGGAAAATGGAAGAACGGATATAAGATTCCTGGTTGCCACCAGAATAACTCCCACTGAGGATCCTTGAGAAGCATCCCTCAAGAAAGAGCGCTATAAAAATAATTGGCTTTATCTCTTAGTAAGAGACTTCAATTTTTACTCCATTTAGCCTTGAACCCTTAGGTTAGATTAAATTTGAAAGCTTTGTATGATTTGCAATGTATTAAAATTGCAAATAGGAGTGGGTACCTTTGCTGATAGAGGACAGTATAAGACATTTAAGGGTATTTAAAAGTGAAAAAGAAACGTACACCAAAGCCATATCAAGTCGTACACATACTATACTTTAGCTCAATGGAAAAAATATGTATAAATTGTATTACTTAAGAAGAAAAAAATAGGGTGTACATTAAAATAAAATTGAGAGAAGAGCCACAAAGGTAAAAATTATGCTTTCTGTTAAAAAATATTAAATGTGGGTGGAGAGTAATTATATATGCTAAAACATGTGGACCCCAGATATGGTGTTTGTCTACGTGTGGTGTAATGAATTTAAGAACAGCTACCTCCAGCTCCCTTAAGGCATTGTCACACTCTCTTTGTCCGGCTGCTTGCTGGGTGCAGAGCGTTATCAGCTGGTTAATACTCTCAGTCACCGCCCTGAAACAAACCAGCAGTCGTAAAACATCCTGTTAACTTTCACATGTGTCATCTACATGGGCCCACAAACATCCTAACTTCACTCAGACATGCTTTATGTTTTCTTATTCAAGCATGGCAGTGCTGGTTTCTCATTGTGATAGGATAATACTGTGCACAGGGGTACAGAGATTGTCTTGAGTTTGTGTTCAGCCTTGCTGAGCACAGACAAGCTCTAGCCAAGGCTTCCATCCTCCTAATTAGACAGAGAGAAGTCAGTCAGGCCAAAAGCCCAATGGGACCAGCTGCTTGGCTTCTCTCCACTAGAAGGAGGATACACACTCTCTTTAGTGAGACCAAACAGACATGTGGGAGTGGTATACAGATTCAGTAGGAATACATTTTATCCATCCATCACATCCTTCTACATCAGGACCATATACACAGTATCATGCATGGGCAAAAGAAACTATTCATTTTTGCATTACTCTAGTATCACACCTTGCTGCTACAGCTAGAAGACTCTTTGCATTGGCTGCACCTGGATCCACAGAAAGAGACTTGGCGGCCAATAGCAGCTTACTGGATGCCATTGAGATGTTCTTCAGATTACCAATGACTTGAATCTGGTCCTCTTTGGTCTAAACATGCACAAATCATGAAAAACACTGTTATTTTTTTATAAGTATTATAAGATAAACAAAAACAACTGGCAGACTGCAGATAGACAACACCTATCTTGGGATATAATTTAAAGAGAACGTTTTTAATGCCCAGATTAGTATTCCATTGAAGAAGGTTCAAGATTCGTTGTCATGCTTTGTCAACTTCGACTGCACACCCTCTTTCCAAATTAATGAGTTAAATCACCACAAGCTCACTGCAAGATCCTATTCAAACTAAAAAGTGTTGAAGCTGTTACAGACAATCAGTGCGCCCAAGTTAATAAGGTGAAAATGTCCAATTAACCACTGTCTTAAACAATGTCTTAGCTAATAAAGTAATAAAAAAACACAGTTTGTATTAAAAGTATCTGGTACAGTGATGTTTTAAAGGCTCCACTGAATAGCCATCTAAGTGGTATGTAAAGGGGGTAGCTGTGGATTGAAAAAACCCACTTGG
This sequence comes from Jordanella pulchra, assembly GCA_034780135.1. Lineage (NCBI taxonomy): Eukaryota > Metazoa > Chordata > Actinopteri > Cyprinodontiformes > Cyprinodontidae > Jordanella > Jordanella pulchra. The sequence goes on along the minus strand of JAUZNJ010041448.1, from coordinate 6,738 downwards.
GTGTGTCCTGCCATCTCAATGCCAGCATCCAGGAACTCATCAAAGTCTTGGCTGAACTTCCCCGAGGCTGCAGCCAGCTGGCTGCTCGTTCCACGGGATGAGTGGACGACCTCGCCTGCTGAGTGGTTGAGTTCAGCTGCTGTGTGGTTCAAATCAGTCTGGGCCTCCTGGAATGTCTTCGAGCTGGGAGGGAGCTTCAGAGACAGGTCACACCATTAGGACTTGCAGTACACATGTAAGAAAAAACTAGTGTTGATAATTTAACATACAGTCAGAGGTTAATAAATTCTTATACTAAATGAATAAACCGCTAAAGTACTGTACATTTGTTTTAATAATTCAAACAACACATTTAAAATTGCATATCATACAGTGGATATGTATGAAGAACGCTGACTCGACAGTTGCCTAGCAGTTAGTCATTAACACTACAAACAATCCAATAGATGCCGGCTCTTTACATGCAAAATGATTTTAGGGAGAATTGAGTGGAAGGAAAAAATATGGTACAAAAAGTGGAAAAAAACAGCAACTGGGAATGTCCCATCTTTGGAGGATTGTGATATAAGGCCTATTCAAGATTTTGGGATAGCTTCACAACATATTGGTTCCAAGATTCAATAGCTACACAGTGATCAACCACGACACTGGCTACAGCTTTCACATTACTTGTGTTGAGCTTCTCCTAACCAGAGGCAACAGAAATATCTTACTTAGGCTGAGGAGAAAAAAGATTTGAGTGTTGCTTAATAGTCTATTGTTTACAGATGAAAGCAAATTTCCTACTTATCTTGGAAATAAAGCTCTTAGAAGCCAGAGGAAGAGTGATAAGTAATGCATACTGGCTGTTTAAAGTCCAGCATAAAGTTTCTCGTCAGGTGAAACCCATGAAATCTGCTGGTGTTGGTCCATTTCATCACTACTGGACATAGAAGGCAATGCTGAAAGAAATGAATTTTGTACCCATACATGTGGTGTTATAACACCAACTTATGCACACTTCTGACACACCTAATGACCATTTTCCTCAAATCATCTGAGGCTCTGTTCCTCATTTCTTATCATGTGTGGTTCGCTTTGCATGGAATCAGCCTCTAAACCTTAGATTTATTTTCCCTTTGGCAGATACCCTATCACTTGTTGGGTAAAGCTGCAGCAGTTCCCCCTCCTAGGATTGGGTTAGGGTTGATTTTGATCTCGGAGACCTGCTGGTGGTGTCAGTGTTCATGCCCTGTGTCGCAATTCATGATTTACAACTACAACGTTTTTGGTGCATGTCTGATTTTGAGATAAGTTTGGATTAAGCTCACAGTGTTAGTCTCGCTTTTTTGTCACTGATGACAGGAATGTTATCCCTGCCTATCCTAACCCTACCTGTTTTGTAGTGTGGTCTTGATCCATCTGACTATTCTAACCTTGTTTGACTCCTTTTTTTGTCTTTGTTGTGTCTGGTGATGGCAGCGTTTTGTTACTACTTTGGGATATAAATACTAGTACTGGTCTCTTTTGTTGATCTACTCTGCTACAATTTGTGACAGCAGTATCCTCAACCCTCACCCAATTTTAGCTATTTTTTTGCTTTTTAAATTACGGTTTGTTTGAAGGTGGTTATGAGTATGGAGGGCTCCCATTTTTGTATGGATGTGGGGCTGCACTTCTGTCAAAGGATGGTCATATCCTGTGCCCTAACCTTGGACACAATCACCAAGTGGAGGCTCTGTAAGAGAATCCCTACATAAACTACAGTTGCATGCTATCATGTGACACTGACCTTCTGGTCACTGGGCAGGTGGCCACACCAAGGTGTTTCTGGCACCAGAGTGAGGCTGCAGTCACTGTGGCCCCTTCTGTGAGGAACGATGCAAAGTCTGACTAGTGCCTTTTCAAAAAAGTTGAGTAGTTATGAACAGAGCTGGCAAAAAATAAAATCCTTTAAAAAAACATTAAATAAGCTGAGTTCTCTTATACACCCATGCCTGACTTAACTACAGACGGGGATGTTTTGTCTCTGGTTGCTTCAGTATCTCACTTTAGGGATGAGTAGGAGCTGCATTCATCTCAAGCTTCAGAGGTTTGTTCAGCCTCTTCCTCTCAGAGCTTAGTTGGTGAGCCAGTTGACAGCTTTACGATGGATATCATACATATGCCTTTGGGGCAGCTGCAGGAGAAGGCCATTAATGGGATGAGTCTGCCTTTTTAGTAGGGAGACGGATACGGTCTGAAAACCCATCTTCTCTGTCCCTCCATGAGAATACCTGAGGGAGTTGTAAATTGTTGCTGGGACAAAAGGGTCTTTGCATACCTCTTCAGTGAGGTCCATGCATTAGCAGCCACTGTATACATGACTCGTTCAAGGCATGCTTGTAGTATGTAGCAGTGGCTAAACCTGCTCTTGTCTACTTTATTGTGTCAATAGGTGGAGCTGTGTTCGGTACCCATTGAAACAGTGTGTTAGAAACAACCTCCTTTGTAAAGCTTAAAAACAGAAAGAGAATGTGCTGGCCACCATGGCAATTTATTGGTGTACCCTACACATGCCCTTTCTGTATCTTTGTCCTCTATCTTTGTACCTTTATGCTGATGACCAGAGACCTTTGGTGCAAATTGTCTTTCTTCATTCAGTCTCGGCAACAGGTTTGGCTGGCACAGTCTACCTTGACTAATACATGTCCTATGACCACTCATTGTGTTTTAGGGGTGTCAGGAGAGTTGCTTGGCTTAGCTACCCTGTAGGCACTGGAGCAGTATATTCAAGGAATACAGACTAAACAGCAGCATTAGGACTTCAACAGGGGCATATCCCCTCTCCCTCCTTAGTTTTACAGGCGTCCGTAAGCTGGCTCCATTGTTTGCCTCTTGACTCAGGATTGTTTTTCTATCCTCATGATGTAAAGCAGAGACCCAAAAGAAACTTTTTTTAAAAAGTTTGTCATCCAGCTAGTCAGAGTCTGCCCTCAGACTTTGGTTCCAACAGAGTCCCTAGGGGCAGTGGATAAAAAAGGTGATATAATGTGGTTGACTGTTGGGTGTTTTTCCTATGAGCAGCTCAGTCACTAGACTACTCCTGCTGTGAAGGACCATGGTAACCAGGGCTGGTTATCATTCTGACCTATCGCTACAGGTTACATTTATGATGCCAGCTTCATATCTTGACCTTTGTCAAATTCACTGCTCACTGACCAAGTAAAAACCTACGAACCAGACCAGAAGCCAACCACCCTCCTTGCCAAGGATACAATCAGTTTTTTGTAGTGCAGTTTTTTTGTAATGCAATGAGCACTACAAACAAATGAGTAACAAAGGTAGTAGAACCCATGCAGCCATCTGGGGCAACTACTTGATGTAGTTCATTCTGCCAAAGAATACAGCAAGTTTTGTCCCAATTTGAGGCATACATTGCAGCTAATAGTAATAGCTTGTAAGTAACCCAAGCTTCCCCGAGCACCTTCAACTGATTTTACAATGTCAGTGTGGAAACTCCTCATTCCTCTCGACCAAGATTTGCTGCAAGGATCCTCTGGGTCTACTTAGTAGAGTATGTGCCCAGTATTACTTGTACCATACCATACCCTCTAGTAGTCAGCTGGGATCAGAAAGAACAAATTTTCTTTGTTACCATATTCCTATCAACACCAGTTGGCCGGCAAAGATTCTCAGTCACTCAGAATCCTTGGATTGTTTAGGAAATATGTAATATATATATTTATATATATTAAAGCAACATCAGGTCTGACTGTCATGATCCGCCAGGGGCTGATGAATGTGCGGTGTGGCTTCCAGCGGCTCAGGTGTTCCCGATCAACCTCATTGTCTCCGGTGCACTTTAGGAGCTGCTGCCAAGTAGTCGAGTGTTTGCTATCTGATGGCATCACAAAGCCTCCTGAGTTCCTAGCTCCCCTGGTGATCTCCTCGATGTGTAGTTTCAGCTTGAAACGAATCCCTTGTGTTTCTTCTCCTCTTTACCCTCAGGTTCTCATGGCAAGTTAGGATTGCCGTCTGCTCCTGGCTTTCTCTGTGAGCTTCTTCCCTAGTGACGCCGTAGTGATTACCCACTGGATGCCCGAACTCTCAGTTTCCTCTCTCGTTGTTCACCTGGATCTACAAAGCCCTTCTACTGGCAGCACAACCGTTCCTGGAGTCTCCTTACAACCTGAGCCGACCTGTCCGTTTCCCACCGCACTCCTTCATACTGGAACCCCCCTCAGAAAACATTTCTACTTCTTCCTGACAGTAAGAACAAACTCCAAAAACTTTCTGTCACTCAGTTTTCCCACCAGCCATGAACTCTTTCTCCCAGTGACCACTCCTGTCGGTTTACTTCCCCCCTGGACCTGGCTTTGGTCTCGCTACCCAGCTCAACACTTTACAATAAATATTTATACTTTAAAAGAAAAGCTCTCCTGTCTTGGTGTTCTGCATGTGGGTTAGACAGCTCAAAAACCCCATTATGACACTGACTCATTGCTATTATTACTCAAAAGGTTGCACTCACTTTGTTTCATCAAATCAAAGTGAGTGCAGCCATCTACCATTAAAATTAGAGTTGTTCATGCTTTCCTCTGTTGAAGAGCTTCATGCAGATCCTAATTGTATTTTTCCAGCATGACCAAAGGGGATAAATGTCTAGCGTAATGATCATGGTTTCACTGTACCCGACAGCCTTGTAAAGATGCTTCGCATCAACCAAGTTGAGATTCTATGGAGTATTACTGGGGGCATTCACACTTTAGCAGAGCCACATGTTTATCAACAACAAGCCACATATTGATTCAGTAATTAATTGGAAAAGGAGCCCTAGTATAATGTGAAGTATATACACCAGATCATATGGTTGTAGTTGTTGGTAGGCTCACTCACCTGTGCATGTGCTGACTCTTGAAACACTGGGGAAGGTTCTATGGCTGAAACCAAATCTACATTGCTTCCTATTTCTCAAAACTGCATTTACCCATTTCTTGTATGCAGATCCTAAACATACTTCTTCTACCAGTTTTTTCTTTCACTCAACTTTCAATGAATGCAGTACCTGGACAGGTTTTCTTTGGTAAATCATTTTGTGTTTTATTTCAAAGATGAAATAGAAAGAATATTTGATAGTATTTTAAGCATGACCAGGACTCACACAGTCGACCAGTAGCTTTTTGCTTGCTTCTCCAATGCTCCTGAGAGCCATATCAACATCCTTCTGACCTGGTAGGCAGTTCACACAGTTATTCAGGGAGTGTGACACGGCTTTGGCTACCTTAAAAAAAAAAAAACACAACATATGTGAATAGACTGCCATTGCCCATTCTAACAGTGTGCTACATAATAAAACCCCAAAGCATAGCAGAGCTAAAATGGGAAACAAGAAAAATATCTGAAATGCAAATTTAGCTCAGAGCTCTGTCACTAATTTTTGCTGCTGTCAAAGATTTATGCTAAATAATATGTTTTTCTCCCGAAGGTCTGTGGGAAAATGAATGGTTTTATTCCCAAGGAAGGGATGTAAGGCAACAAAAGACTCAGCAGGGAGAAAATAGTAATGCTTAGAGGGGATGATTGTTATGGAAAACCAGAAATGTTTACAAATCAGCAGCATATGGGAGAAAGGGGCTGAAAAAAACAATGTAATCATTGTGGAACATTGATATTGCATTTGGGAATAAATTACAGGGCTACCTGTGCCAGTCTCTGCTGACTCTCAGCATCCCCTGGATGAACCAGAGCCTGATGTGCCTCGTGGATCAGCATGGCAGAGCCTTCCATCACATACTGAGCTGAGTCCAACATGGCAGCGGAAGCCTGAGGATCCTTGGTGCTGGCTGCCACACCTCTGGCTGCTTGGGCCAATGTCCTCAAAGCCTGGGCTGTTTCACGAGCAGCAACACCTGCAATATCAATAAATAAATCAGCCTCACTTTAAAAGAATATAGCAAAGACAGACGACAGATAGCTGTGTATTTCTTCTTTTTTATATCCAACAATATTGCTTAAAGTATTGTGGTGTTCTTTATTTAGCTGCTATTGCAGCTGCATTCAATAAATCAATTGAAACGTACTATGACAGAACAGTGATACTAGAATGCATTCATTGCCAAAATTAATGAGGGTCTATGCTAAATTTGCCCCCCACGTAGGAAGTGCTCTTAAATAATTACACATAGAGCTAAAAAAGCATCAAATTGCATTAACCAGCAGAGTGGAGCCATTTGCTGATTAAATGTTAAATCCAGTAAAAAAAAAGAAGAGATTAATGAGCAGCAAGCAGCACCCTAAGCCACAGCGTGAAGTAGTGCTGGGAGGCGTTTATTGTTGGAAATGCTGTTCTATATCTATTACTCTACTGAAAATCAGTTAACCAGATTTAACGGAAACAACTTTGATGGATTCCAAAGGATAATGTTAAAAACAATAAAATAATCATACCCCAATCAGCAATTTAGTTTGTGCTGTAGTTTAACAGTCTGCTGCAGTGACATGGAAATGAATAGTTAAAACAAGTATCTTGGATCCGTTGAGAAGAATATTACCTGTGTAATGTTCATTGCCTTGTGCAGCACAGGTAAGCAGCTGGGCCATGGAGGAGCCCACAGCCTTTGATGTACTTCCCAAATCCTGAGCACACTTTTCCAGCTGTGAGAACAATGCAGCAGTGCATTATTAGTTCAATACCACTTGCAGATTCCATCCATCCATCCATCCATCCATCCATCCATCCATCCATCCATCCATCCATCCATCCATCCATCCATCCAT
>JAUZNJ010041447.1:0-10032 GCA_034780135.1 Jordanella pulchra | reverse complement strand
TTTGTTTTACTTTTTAAAGGTAATAAACTTAAACTAGTGACCCATGGCTTTCTGTATCCGTGGGGTATATATGACTTGAATCAGTGAGCCAATTTTATTAGCCACTCTTTAAGAAAAGAAAGACAAGCGAACCTAGATCAATCTTCACAAGTCAAGAAATTCATTTATAAAACAGCACCTATATCAAAAGTAGGTTTTTTCTTTCTTTGTTTTATTCAAAATAAGCGGTTCTTTCTTTGCTGAATAATAATTTAGCTACAGTATGGAATATTTTTTCTACAATCCTGGGCATTTTGAAAATAGATTTTTATTGGAACAGTTTATGGGCAACTCGCTGATATAGATGTTTATTTTCTAATAGTTTTGAAACAACAAAATATTTGAAATAACTTGTTATTACAGTTGTTAAATGTTATCATTATCATTATTTATTGTTTGTTCTGTTTTTATATACAGTAATCCCTTTGCGAATATAAAAAACTTAAGGAAAATCCATCCATCCATTTTCTCCCACTTGATCCATGAGGGTCGCGGTTGGGCCGGTGCCTATCTCTGGCAGTCTAGCACTGTTGCCTTGCTGCAAATGCAACAGCAGTACCCTCGGCGCCACCATGCAGCCCTGCATTACACATTTACTCTCTCAGACATTTGACCTCCTACAGAGTTTACAACTCTTTGTAACTTAAAAAAACTTTTTAAAAAAATCTAAGACCTGTTTTATAATCATTTTATAGTTTTGTTTTCTTTTTAGTAACAATTAGTTCTAAATTTCACAGCAATATCCAAAGTTGATTGTTCAACCAGTTATCTGTCATTGGCATACAGGTGAGCCCTCTAGGCATAAGCAGCCACAGAGGTTAACCCCTAAACATTTGGCCTCGGCTGAATAAAGGTTTGGCAATCAATCCCCATAACAACCCTTTTCCGCTGTCTTTGAATTAAATGGTGACACCTCTTCTCACCACATTTTACATATAAACATGTAGAGTTAGAGAACTATTACTGAGATGTTCTCTAGAACATTTATTTTATTATAGATACTTTTGATGTAAAACAAAAGATGAATAAGTAGAAAACATCACAGACGCACTGTTAGGCACGGTGGGGAATCTGTGATGCTGTGTGTCTCTACCCTTTAAAAGAGCCTGAGGACATTGTTGGAGTAAATGCTAAAAGTCCTAAAATATCTTAACTATCAAAAAACTTTTCCATGTTTTTACCAGAGCACCAGTTTGCTCTGAGGTCACCACATCATCATGCTTTTCTGTCATAAAGCTTAGAGGTATTTTTAAGTGAATCACTTTTTTCACGCTGAAATAGAGCAATGGCCTTGTCAGAGATTGTTTTCTTTGACTGGCATTTTCCTAAAGGTTAATGCCCCACATACAGTATAATACAACAAGCAACAGCCTTCAGGTAAAAGTAAATATACAGTTGAACAAAGTAATACATAGAGAGACAACTTTGCAGGTTTTTACTTTCTGATGACATTTACTAACTCACGCTTGGTGTCTGAACTTTAACTCTGTCACTAGACCTGCTCATGCTTCCATCAACGATTGGGTATTTAAATAGCACCTGATGTTTTGCCTGAGAGGAACACAAACGCTCTTGATATAAACATAACAACCAAAACATCCTTGAGGAGAAACTGGCCATCAATCAGAGATCTTATCAAGGCAATTACACCTCCTCACCCACAAATGCAAGAACATCAAGATGTCATACTGATGTTTCTGCTGAGTGGAGGGCAGCATCTAAGATAAAAATGTCAACAGGTGAATTGTGCTTCATCTCGCTAAAGACAACTAGAGAAAAAGGTCTTGCCTACATGTGCCTCTGTGTGTCTTGACCCAAAGGGCCGTGTGCAGAGGCCTATTTACCAACCTGCTTGCATAGATAAAACAATGGTCATTCCCACCTGGGGCTGACTCAGCTATCATCAGGAGGAATGGTTGGAAAGGAAGAGTGACTCGCAAAGGTTTGAATGCCCAGCCGCAGGCATCATTTACAGCCAGTTGCCATACATCCTCCCTCTTCCCCGCAGCACGGCTCCAACCCTTGTCTCTTGATAGGCCGATTAATCATTCTGTCACGCAGACAGTGACCCAATCTGCATGTAAAACTGTGTAGAGGAAATGTGACATGAGCAGAGGGTCTCCTGCACCACAGCAGATAAGCAACATCTAATAATATTCAGAGGGGAAAATTCTTAGCAAAGGACACCTTAAGTGAAAAATGATTTACGGGCGACAAAAATAATTCAAAGAAGAGGGATGTGAAAGGAGCAAGTTGTCATTTTGAGAAGATTGTTTGCATCCTTTCAGGTGGCAAATAAGATTAGCAGAATGATATACTATTCTTACTTCTATTTATGAGATTTTGTGGTTAAACCAGAAGATACTAAAAGATATAAAGATTAATCTGTTACAAAACAATTCCAATTTGAAAAGCTGTAGCTGTAGTGTAGTTTTTCTCTTCTCAATTTACTCTCAAATCCATCAGATTGAGAATTCAGTCAGTAGACCTCTGTCTTAAACTGCTGTTTAAGTAATTAAAATATACGGTATGTGTACATGTATGCAACGTATGGAATCCCAGTCATTATTGTCATATTTAAATAAAATATTTACCAAATAAAACAAAAAAAAAATAACGAAATAAAAAACTCTTTCAGGAATTTAAATCCAGCTGTTTTTTTGTTTTGGTTTATTTCTCTTACTTTAAACTTTCTTGAATTTGTCCCGACAACTGAAGGCCTGTTGTAACATTCAGTGAAAAAAAGAAATAGAAAGGCCAACCAAAATATTTCGTCAGCATAAACATTTTTCAGCAGCAGTCTTGCTCATCTTCTACTTAGCTGAATTATTCACCTGAAGCGTTTAAGCACAATGTAAACACCAGTGATAATGGAAAATGAGCAGCTAATACCCAACTGGACACCAGTAGCATCCGATTAGACCAAACTTTCTACATCGAAACAAATGCAAGTGGGAAAGATGTGTGTTAATGTGAAGCATGCTTCGTTTTGGTGCGGTACAGCAGATACTGATAGAGGTTATAGAAATATCCACACACATCCAAAGCATTTCAACATGTATGTATGAATGCATTATTCTCAAATCCTCCAAAAACCTTCCTAAACTTTTTAACATTTATATTAGCCAACAGTTCTCATATCCCCATATTATTTTGAATTCTATCTAATAGGGCAATGTAATTTATGTAAGAACTACATGCTTTATTTTAATGCACATATTTCCCTCTAATGTTGTGATGATGTTTTGTCTTCTAAAACTGTTTAAAAATCTTTTTCTTGTTTTGTTCTTTATTTCTGGGGTGGGTTATATATATATTTTTAGGGTGTCATCTAAGAATAATTATTTTTCTATAATTTTCTCTTGATTTTTCTTTGTGTTGTGTATCTTTAATCACAGTTTTATTATGCACTTATACTGATAATAAAGATTCTTGAGTTTTGATTGGGTATTCCTCTTTTTACTTCTTTTGTTATCCAAAGAAGTACAAACGGATCTCAAATCAGTTCAATGCTTTCCAATGTTTTTATGTTTCAGAACTAAATTTAGAACTAAGCAGATAGATAGATGGATAGATACACTTACATGTATATTGTTAAGCTAAACCAACTTGGAAGGGCTACTGGGGAGAGAGTTTTAAAAACTTTCCACATGACATATTACAATATTAAACCATTTAAGTACAAAAAGATTAATATTTAGTCAAAAAAAGGAGTTCTTTAAGGTTTCCACTGGAATGTAAAATCAAACTGTTAAAGCGTTTTAAATATGAATCAAAAGATGTGGTCAAAATCTACTTAAGATTTTAAATGCACTAAAGTGCATCAATCCATGGTGCACAGGATACAGACAGTAATACTGAACACATTTCTTAGGAGGGCGTGAATGTAAGAAAATTATTAGCAGAATATCAGATCGACTGCTTCAACAAAAATACTTGTTTGATGCATTGCAATAAGACTAATTTATTCACTATACATCAAATATTTTTTTAAAGAATAACAAAACATAAATCGCATGAAAACTATGACTATTTTCCTGCGTCTGGATTGACATTGCTCTAAGCTGTGCACGATTCAAAAATCAAAAATCGTTATTTCCTCTCTGAAGCACCAGAGGTAGGATATGCAAGTAAGTAAAAATCTCACAACACCCCACTGACAGCCGGCTCTACCGTTTAAAGAGAAGCAAAACTGCTCTGTCAGCACAGCAAGATCTGTGTGATTTGTGACAGCATCTGACCGTTTAACACCGAGGCTCCATGCTGTTGTCTGCCAGAGACACATCAGCAAATGGGCCAGGGCCAAAGCCCTTAGTATGGAGTGAAGACTTGATAGCATTCACAGAGAGAGCTGCAATAAAGTGCCAGAACGAAATTGATAATTCAACTTTTTCTAGACAACCAAGGCTGGGTGTGTCCTTTTCAGCAATAATCTACATTTAGAAATCTTACAAATATGAGCTTAGAGAGAATGTTTTATCAAAGCAGAAAAAAACTAGACAACATTTATATTGGCTAAAGAGGGCACACCACGCATAGCAATATATTGCTAGAGTTATATGAAGCCTAAGCTATTACTGTGAGTCTATTTTCTTTCTCTTCCTCTGTGAGCATTTGGGCGACAGCTTCTTTCTTATAGGAAGCAAACAGAAAAAGGAGAGACTAGTGAACTTCAAAGCTTCCTCTCATTTTTCTGATTATGTATGAGAGATTGTGAGAGTATTTCTTAGTGTGAGAGCTACTGGGAGCAGCTGCCTGAGGTACAAACTTAATGAGCCTGTCTAAATGTTTTAGAGCCTGGAGAAAAAAAATAAAAAATCAGAGCATGCTAACTATCATAGTCCTCTGCAGTACTGGCATTAAAGAAGTCGACATGGAGCAATAGCACACAACATGAGAACAATAGATTGAAAGAGTTAAAGGAAATAATAAAAACTGGAATAGACCAATCAGTTATAACATCATAATGACTAACAGATTACAACAATAACACAGTTACCTCTTTACGAGTTAGTGGGCACAATAGAAACCAGCGAGTAAACATTTGGTATTTAAAGGTGATGTTTTAGGAGCAGAAAAGATATATAGGTGAAAGAAATTTAGCAGGTTAGTCAAAAGCTGAATTATGATGGACAGAAAAATGAAATCTTTGGACTATTCCTAATCTGCAGTCACATTAGCTGTGAAATGGTCAAAGGAAGCAACAGAGGTCAGCTGAGGACAGTCATAGATAGTCAAAGCTCACTGATATAAACAGAGAGCAAATGCTGCCCTATGTAGTCTGATTCAACAAATGAGCTACCCTTAGATTCTTGCATGTGTGGCTGTGTACCTGCAGAGCAATTTGGGTCCTAGTGTTGACCTTTGTCTATGAACAATATCTGCAATAATTGGGCATGTGACCAAAGAGAAATGCAGAAAATGTTCTGCTGAAATGAATCATATTTTCTTTCAATTTATATGCATGACTGTTTGTGTCGCTTGGCTATGCACTGTGGGAAGAAGACAACTCCACAAAGTCTGTGTGATGCTTCTGGATTCCCCTGAGAAACACTGGAGACTGCCATCAATGCGGATGTTACTGCAATACATCCCACTTACATAAGCATTTTTCCTGACTATCTAAACTCTTTCACTGAAACATTACCCCTACCTAACCAAAACATCTTTTTGAAATATAAATATATGAAAATGGACCCTGCCAATAAGACAATAATGTTTAGAATTGGCTTGAGAAGAATAAGTTTAAGGTGTGGCTCTTGCATTCCAATACCCCTAATCTCGGATCAGTCTAGAGTCTGTGGATTAGCTGAAATGAATTAAGATCCATACAAGTTAATCTGAAGAGCATATAGGATTTTGAGTTAGATGCGACGTTAAAATTTTGGTACCAGATATAATCACCAGGGGGCTTTGCTGTGTGATGTCTTGGCATTAACAGAGCAGGTATGTTATCAACACACAGTAAAGGCAGCAGTCATAAATGTATGAATGATTGGTGTAAAGCAAATTTTGCAATGATATCTTAGGCCCTAATAATCATATAAGGACACTGGGACGTGGCTAAAACTGCTAAATAAAAAGAAGTATAATCATAATACTTGAGCAATGTGGTCTTTTTGAAGGAAAGTATAATGTCAAAAGTTGCATTAAACAGCCACAACTGGTCCTTTAAAACTCTTGATGGGCCGTACTATAAAGATTAGTTTGACACCCCTGATATTCATTCATTATGAAAGTTATTTTAATGTACTGCACGCAGTAAATACCACTAGGAATTCACCAATATGAAAATCTGGGCTGATATCAATATTCAAAATTAATATTGCTGTTATGGCTGATAATCAATATGCATAAATAATGATTATCAGCCATATGCATATAATATATTTCCCTACCTTTTGAACACCATACAAAATGAACACAATGTTGACATGGCTTCTCTGCTTTATAATCACTGTCACATGACCAAATAAATAACTGAAAATTGAAAATCTTATTTTTCCCTGGGTATGGGACTGTGGGAACGGTTGTTTCTCTTGTTTGCCTCTGTGATGGGCTAGAAACCTGTAGGTGTAGCCTGTCTCTCAGCCATATGCCACTGTGAGTATCCGTTAGTAATCCTCAACCATGAGTGAGAACAAACAGGTATAGGTGAAGGGGTGGATAGTTATTTTGACACATCTAACCCCTCAGCATTGCAGTTGCACTCCCCCAGAAACACAAACCACAGAAAAGATCTAGAAATATCTTTAAAACTGCATGGTTTTCTTATCTTGTTTAAGCTGAATGTGTCAAAGTTTTAACTTGAGCTTGACATACAGCAAATAGACAAGCAAAGAGATTAAGTTTGGATGGTCAGACTTCTTTTGTCAGATATGATCGACCCAGACAATATCAGGCAGGTTATTACGAAATCGTACCTGTTATTTCTGAATATACGTAAATACGATACAGTACCAATCTTTTAGAGCATCTCTAAAGCTGTTTACATTCTCTACATTGTTTGGTTGCTGCACTTTTATAAAAAAAACAAAAAAACAAAACAAAAAACAGAGATCATGTGATCCAGACATAGTAGGATGCTGACTCTAAACAAAGATCATATTTTAAGATTTCCCTTCAGGTCACATGAGGACATGTGAAGCTAGTGATACATGAGTACAGTAAAGAATGCCACCTGAAATATATTTCTCAAGAATGATAGTGTTCAAACCGCAGTTTCCGTAACGTTTTTCATGGTACATATCTCACAAAATTTGGATAGATTTAAAATCTTAGAAATCATCTTGATAATGAAAGATCCAATCCAGAAAAAAAATGTAGTCACCAATATAATGTAACCAGTAATATAGTCATCGGTATAAAGTGCAAGCAGCCCAAAGATAGGTTTTTGTCCTTGGTACAGTAACCTCAGTGCTGCCTGAGCTACATGTCCCAAGAGAGACAGCAGAAAAAGAGCATCCTGCAGCACTTTATGAAATCCCCACCCCTCTCTCTGTACTCCTCAGCACAACTGTCAACCTCTTTTTATGTCGGATTACTCAGTCTTCAAAGGTAAAGAGAAGAGGGGGGTGGCTTCTGTTTTGTTACGTTACAGATACAACACCGCTGTCCTGGGATTTTTTTTAAGAGCACCATGCTGTTTCCTGGCTCCTCCCGGCTCTCTTTCAGTGTTTAATGCCGGTGAGGCTAAAAAGGTACGCAGAGTGTCTGTCAGCATGGCAGCCTCCTGAAGACTCTCCGGATGAGAGGTACACCTAGCAGCAGATGCTAAAAGAAGCATGCCAATAAAAATAACGTGTTAAAAACCAGAACCCTTATGAGATTTGTACAACGGCCAATCTTCAAGGGTATTGAACATAACTTAAATCTGTAGAACAGTTTAGGATCTAAATAACTGAGTATTTAAAAGTTAGCCATAAATCAAGCTGAAAATAAAGTTGGAACAGAATAAAACAGAGAGAAGCATAGAGCTATGGTATGGTGAAATCAACCACAAAGAATGAGATAAATTCAAACTTCATTGTTGCAGATACAGAGACAATAATACAAATAGCCAACAATCTATCTTAGACATAGGGTTCCTGCAATTACAAGAACAGAGTTGAAATACACGCTTACCAGTACTACCGTAAATCCGTGATCCTGTTCTCCACAATGAGCAAACCCATTCACCAAACAGGCACTTGGGGTTAAAATTACAGTGCCTTAATGATGTGCCTCGACTGCTCTCCCATCAGCACCAGAAGCTGCAGTCCTCTTTGCACTGTTTCCACTGCAGCAAGACTTGTTCTCCTGCATACACACGCATGCACGTATGAACGCATACCCATACACACACTCGCGGGCTCTGTAACTACCCCCACCGTTGTATCTCTCTATCCCCTCCTGCCCTCCCTCTCTTCACTCTTTCTGTCTTTCCCTGAAAGGATCCCCCTCCCCTCCTTTCACCTCTCTTTTCCTATCACCGCTTCCCCCCTTCATCTTCCACCCCTTCCCTCCACGCCAGCAGTGTTCGCTGGTTCGTTCACGATTTGTGATGCTGCTCACAGGGCGCTGCATACAGCAATCTCTGTCCTGACGTGTAAGGGCAGCCCAGAAGCACCCATATGCCTTTGTGAGCCACATCCGTACTCTCATTCCATTCAAGCAAAGCCGCTTCTACTTGAATATCTCCCTGAGCTGCAACTGAGTGTGTGTGTGTGTGTGTGTGTGTGTGTGTGGGGGGGGGGGGGGGGTAATGGGGGCACAAAGAAAAAAGGGAGGGAAACTGTATGAAATATTCATTTTGAGAAGACAAGAGGAACACTCCAGCAGTAGCAGTTATTTGCTACTTTGGTGCTCTGCATGTTGTTTGCCTGATCTGAGTTTTGGAATTGCACTATTGTCACTATCACCAAGTCATATTTTAACGTTTGATATAACTAGGATCAATAGACTATCTAAATCGAAATAGGTGTGCAAGTGTATTTACAAAACCTTAGCTAACATCTATATAAATATATATATATATAAATGCCTGCCTTTTGACTGTGCTTTGCCAAGCGTCTAGGCTTTTTTAAGCCCCATAACTCTTCAAACTGCTGATTTATCCCCTTAAAGTGAGGAGGTGACTCTGTAAATCTGCTCATTAATGACTCAATGTGACGCACTTTTTCGCTTAACACCAGTAGTGAGCCAGACACTTTGGAGCCCTTTGGGTGTTGCTGTGCATTGCTGAGAATTATGGTCCTCCTCCCAAGTGAATCACACACCTTATTTGCCAGCAAAGAATACTAGATCCAAAAATCGATATGGTCTCAATAAGTAAAAATAAAAAGCTGAAAGAGAGGAAATTATGTTTATGTTGTTTTCTTTTTTTTATCTTAAACAAACACCTTGAGTTGGAAAAAGATAAATCTGTTCTCATTCTGTTCTTAAAACTTCTCAGGGCTGCAATCATTGTGATGCATGTCTGCTTCAAATAAGAAGCGATTAATTGATCAAAGGTGAGGTAAGGCTACTCTAATAATGTTCAGTTAAAGAAAAAGAAAAGTTGTCATTTTCTCTGTCATATGTGTGCTTAAAATAAATAGTTTGAATAATTTTAGTAAAAATATGCAAATGTAAAAAGAAAATCCAAATAACCAACAACAAGTTGATGTCACACTTATGTCACATGTATTTATATGACTAGAAATCTTTTTTTCTTTTATCTTATTTGGGCCTGAATGCAAAGCAATGAAAAGCTACTAGTAAAACACCAAATCTTGTTTTATTTAAGATGAAGATGAAAATTAATACTATAGAATGTATAGCGTGCTGTATAGGGATAAAGGAAGTTACTCTAAAGCACTAAGAATGGGCCTTTTTTCATTTTCTAAACATATCCATCACCTGGCCATCTGGGGCTTAATTTACAATACTCTGTGAAGATTTTATCTGTGGTCAGATGATCATTATACTATATATATATATATATATATATATATATATATATAGAGAGAGAGA
>JAUZNJ010041446.1:0-10033 GCA_034780135.1 Jordanella pulchra | reverse complement strand
TACAGTCTTCTACATGCTTTGCAAGTGGGAAAACCTGAAAAATCAACAGTTTATCAAATACTTGTTCTCCCCACTGTGTCTATCTGTCTGTCCGTCCGTCCGTCCGTCCGTCCGTCCATCCATCCATCCATCCATCCATCCATCAATTCATCTACAGTGCCTTGAGAAAGTTTTCGGCCACTTTGAAATGTTCTACCTTTTACCAGATTTCAGACTTCAAACATAAAGATGTAATTTTTTATTTTTTGTGAAGAATCAACAGAGTGGGACACAATCATAAAGTGAAACAAAATGTATGTGATATTTAAAACTTTTTTAGAAAAAAAACAATAGTTGGGCGTGCAAAATTAATCGGCCCCTTTACTTTCAGTGCAGCAAACTCTAAAGAATTTCAGTAAGGATCTTTGAATTATCTAATTTTGACCTAAAGGCCTGGTGATAATAAAAATAATCCACCTGTGTGTAATCAGATCTCTGTATGAATCCACCTGCTCTGTGATAATCTCAGAGGTCTGTTTAAAGCACAGAATTGTGAAGAACAAGGAACACATAAGGCAGGTCCAAGATACTGTTGTGAAGAAGTTTAAAGCCGGAACTGAATCCAGATTTCCCAAGCTTTAAATATCCCCAGGAGCCAACCAGTCTCATTCAAGTGTGCCCCAATATACCTGGGAGACACACCAAACACGTGGAAGAAAGTGCTCTGTTCAGATGAAACCAAGATCAAAATTTTTGCAATAATGAAAAAATGTTATGCTTGGCATGAAAGCAACACGGCTCATAACCCTGAACACACCATCCCAACTATCAAACATGGTGGTGGCAGAATCATGATTTGGGCCTGCTTTTCTTCAGCAGGAACAGGGAAGATGGTTTAAATTGGGAAGCTGGATGGAGCCAAATGCAGGCTATTCTGGAAGAAAACCTGTTGGAGTCTGCAAAAGACCTCAGACTGGGACTGAGATTTATCTTCGAACAAGACAATGATCCAAAACATAAAGCAAAATGATCCAAAACATAAGCAAAATCTACTATGGAATGGTTCACAAATAAAGATAATCAGATGTACATTAAAACCAGGCATGGTGGCCGTGGTGGCATATTTTATTGTTTTAATAGGGGAATAATTATAGTTAGCTTTTCAACATCAAGTTGGACTTTTTTAGAGTACCATCCATCCATTTTCTCCTGCTTGGTCTGTCAGGGTCGCGGTCAGGCCAGTGCCTATCTCTGGCAGTACAAGGGCATAAGGCACGGTACACACAGGACAGGATGCCAGTCTGTCACAGGGCAACATGCAGACACACAAAGATGTACAACCATGCACACATACTCACACCTAAGGACAAGAGAGGGACCAATTAACCTAATAGTCATGGTTTTGGATTGTGGGGGAAAGCCGGAGTACCCAGAGAGAACCCGTGCATGCCCCAGGAGAACCTGCAAACTCTATGCAGAAAGACCTCTGGCCGGGATCGAACCCAGAACCTTCTTGCTGCAAGGCAACCATGCATCCTTTTTTAGAGTACCACTCCATCTGATGACAAAAAAAAATCAGTAACTGAGTTATGGGTCAGATTACTATGGTCAGTTTTAGATTGAGTGTAGTTTTAAAGATCAATATCATTTTAAATTAACAAGATGAGCTTTTTTTGACAGAATCAAAGGGTTTGATTATGTCCATATGTAGACAATGTTCACACCTCTGTATTCTCAACGCTAAAACAGAATTTCTTCACACGGAAAGTCAGTATTAACTAACTTTATGTATGATCATAACAATTTATAACTGATGAACTGACAATCAATTAACTCTGTTCCTTTTGCATTTAAGTGAAAACCGAGGGCTTGAAGTCCATCTGGGTGTCAACAGTTTATCAGGTCCTAACCCCACTGAAGGGATTCGGTGGATTGACTACTTCATCTGCCATCCTGACTATGATCCTTTTACTTTTGAGAATGACATATGCCTCTTGAAGCTGTCATCTTCTGTCAGGTTTAATGACTACATACAGCCTGTGTGCTTGGCCTCAGGGGATAGCACCTTTTATAATGGTGCTACCAGCTGGGTCACTGGTTTTGGGGACTTTGGTAAGTTACAAATATGTATTTTAGTTACAGATACTGTTTCTAAATTCCCACCAAAACATGAAAATATCCTTTTACTTAGGTAATGGGATGACATCTGACGTCTTGCAGGAGGTACCAATCGTGGGAAACAATGAGTGCTCTTGTCAAGACTTTCCCAACATTACAGACAATATGATTTGTGCAGGCTTCAATCTAGCAGGAAACAAGTCATGTCAGGTGACTGTGATTTTATATGTGATCAAGCTTGGAAAGTTCATTTTAGGCAACTGGATGTGAGGTTTTCTAGAAGACGTTTTACCTCTCCTCCAAGAGGCTTCTTCAGTTCTAACTGATGCTGAGGAGCGCTGAGATAACTATATTGTAGTTGTGACAAAAGAATTAGAGGAGGGGAAGAAAAGAGGTCACCTAGGGTGATGGTCGTTACTGGGTTCTGATGCGTTGTTAACTTAGTCGTAAGGGTGGTTTCGGTCACATCCCTCTTTAAACAAACATGAAAAAACATACAAGATGGTCCTAGATTTGTTTGAATCATTATGTTTACCCTGTGCAAACAGGGTCTCTCTCCATCGTCCTTCAGTCTACAGTCCAGAAGTATGACTGCCAGGATAAATGGTTACTTTAATTTGCTCTTGGGAACGAGCGTTCGTCATAAATGGTTGTCTGTCTTGGGTCTCTCTGTGATAGTCTAGTTACCTTCCCAGAATGCCTAACTCTATAATGATGCCCCACTATATTTTCTTGTATAAGAAATAAGGGGCGAATTTAATCAGATTTGGCCTAAGCATAATGCAAATAAAATTTTGCTCAATTAGAAGCAGTGTAAAAGCTTTTAAACCTTAATCAAAGCAGAGCGAAATATAGTTTCTGAACTTAAACATAAACTTACACTAACTTACAAACGTGTGTCTTGTGTTTCTTCCACAGGGAAAAGAGGTAGGAGGACCACTGGTTGTGTACAATCAGTTTGCATGGGTTCAAAGTGGAGTGGTGAGTTTCGGGGATGGGTGTTTCCTTTCAAAGAATCTTGGAGTCTTTACTCCTGTGTCAAAGTATATGAAATGGATCAATGACACTGTCACTGGAAGGGAACCGGGATTTGTAACCTTCACCTCCTCAGACACTGACTCAGATTTGAACTTTACCTGTTGTACATCGATGTCTTGCAACTCTGGTGAAAACCTGAGTCCCTTCACTGAGTTCTTAACTCTGGTGGCTCTTACTCTATGTTTTCCATGTCTTTATTGGTAGTATGGGAATGTAACAGTGGATGTTTAATTTCCGCTATGCACTAATTAAAGTGTTGGATTCTTTTTCTTTTCATAGTGCCTCTCTCGGCACCTGGAAACATCTAAACCAATTTTGAATAACTTTGCTCTTTAAAAAACTACATAAAGAGTTTATTTAGAAACTAATGCTGTATTTATGTAAAAATCTTACTCTGCAATGTTTTTTCCAATCCAAATTAAATGCTTTAACTAATCCAGCTCTAATGTGCCTAAATGGTATGATTTCAAATTGATTGAACTGTCTTTTGAAAAATGTTGTACTTTTACCTGTTGTACCTTTATTCAAACCATTTACATGTCATTTATATGTTTAATTTGCAAGCATTTATTAGTCAAATAAATATGCTTTTCAAATTTTAATTAGTGATACCCGGTATATGTTCTGCATTTTTCCTCTCATGAGAATGAATTCAAGTTTCAAATTTTGAGATGCCAGGGGAACCTGCTGACCCACAATCTTGCTACAAGTTTTCACGATGCTTGTAAAGATATTTTTGTCCTTAACTGAAAACCCATAAATCAAACACGTACAAGAAAAACATAAAGAAAAACCTCAAGAAAAATAAGGTAAAAGATGCATAAAACAAATTTGGATACATTAAAGATGAGGTGAAACATTTGAAAGACAAGTTTCAGTCATAAATTGTAAAACCATAGGACTGACATTAAGGGAAAAAACTCAGAAGTGTAAACAGAACAGAAGATAGATGAAAGATATATTCGGGACTGAAAATAGATGAAAACAATATTAAAAACCAACCATAAAAAAATCATTTTTATTTATTTTTTTCTTACCCAATGAGGTCAAAGCATAATACAAAACAATAAGAAAAAAACATTTATTCTACAGGGCTGTCTCATAATATAAAAACTCTGTAAAGCATAAGTCAGGAAATTTAATTAAAAAATAAAGAGCTTGGTTATCTTTACCTATTCCAAGGGGAGGCTCATATTCAATAAATTTAAAAAAACCCAAATATAAACATCAGTTGAAACATCGCCTTTCTGCAGTGAGAGACACAGCATGTCTGTGCATTTTACATAATGTTTTCGTGGTAAAAAAGTCAAAGCTCTGACCTTAGAGGCTTATACTGTTACCGTTATGCTTGGGCTTAAGGGGTTAAATGAAACTTTGAGATGCCAGAGGGGACCTACACAGTGCACACCTACAATCTTGCTGCCAGTTTTCACAGTGCTGGTCAGTCTATTTTTATCCTTAACCGATAATCCATAAAACCAAGAAAAACATAAAATACTCCCAAAGTTTGAATGAATTAAAGATAGGGTGAAATGTTTAATCAAAAGTGCTCTCCTGTCATTACTGTCAATACTAGAGTTTTGAGATATTTAGATACTAATGATTAAAAACAAAGTATTTAAAAAAAAATGCTCCTTTGCGGGTTCCATATGGAACCCGAAAGTGTAACGCCACACCGACTAACCAAGTGTCTATATCCATGGTGGATATAGACACCGATATGGATAGTGACAAAAATACTTAGGAATCTTTAGCATCTTTTACACTGAAATTAGCAGGTTAACCAAGGCTTTTCAAACACGGATCGACCCACTGACGATTGGCATTTTTCTCCCTTCCCACTGCCAAAAAAAAGCTGAGCATGACCCCCACTCGCAAGCTGCATAGCCTCTTTGCCCTGCCACTACGTCCTGGGGACATTATCACGCTGGGTTAGTGTTGATGCTGTCCGGAAGGTAAACAAAGGAGAACAACATGGAAGGAAGCCATGAATTAGTCAGTGTGCTTTATTGTTTTGCTCTTTTATGTGTCCGAATCTCTCTCAACAGTAGTGTGCCATATCTATCAAATGTAAGCAGAGTTGTTTTGGCTTGTTGGATCAGACGCGAATGATGCGGTGTGTGAAGACATATGTTACGCTCAATGGTGTCACCAGTGGGCGATCGGAGCTGATCCATTTGAAGCCACTTATAACCCGGGTCGCTTGCCAATTGGTTTGACTGGGTTTGAAACTGGTCAGTGAGCTGTTTCCACTGCCACTAAAGGCCGATTCTACTCTGGTTTAAGCGGGTTTTTCCACCAGTGGGAAAGAGGTATTTGCCAAGCGAGCGTATTTTAATAGATCACGAACAGAATCCAGTCTATGAACTGCACCTGACCATCTTTTTTGACTGTCAGTTTTGTAGTTGTCATAGAATTTATTTTTCTTTCAATGCACCTGAGTATTTTTGATTAAATATTTATCAAAAGTGACATTTATTCTACCTTTTTAGTATATTTTATTTTATTATGTCACATTAAGTATCCAAAGAGTTCCTTCAACATTTTCTGGAGTTTGAGCTCATGAAATAAGAGATGAATCCCACAGGAATATGCTTTTAAATTATTAGTCTTGTTTGTATTAAATGTATAACTTTTTGTTTCTCTTTGTGAAGAATGTCTGCCTTGCAAGTTAATATTATGTTTTTTTGAACAATCCCTTGTTTTAAAATGTTATTTTTTTAGACTCTACTGGCCCGTGTTTTTATGTTACTTTTAAAAGTAGGCAGACAGTAAATAGTTGTAGAGAGAGGGGAAGACATGCGGCAAAGGTTAACTGGCCGGGAGTGGAACCAACAACGGCCTCGTCAATGACCAAAGCTCAGCCAATAAACCAACAACGCATCCATGAACAATCCCTTTTTAAGGTACCAGACCAGACTTCTTATATGAAATGCAAGGCAAATTTAAGAAAAATACACTTTTTGTGTTTGAAAAAGTAAAATCTGTCTAAGCATGTTATACATTCAAACTTGCTTGTTTACATTTTACTCTATATTTAAGTTTGCTAAATCTATTGTATTTTAATCAACTACAATAAATAAACTTATGACATACACTAAACAACATTCTAATCAAATGTCTATGACAAAAACTAAATCAAAGTTTGCTGTCAAAATTAACACTGGTTCAGGAAACCTTTAAAAGTCAGCAGAGTGCTATCATTAGGGAACTTGACCAGGTAGCTATCCCCCTGTGCTCTCCTGGGATCTGTGTACATAATATAGAAGACGGGTCAAAGAACACAGCCCTGCGGCAAAACAGTGCTGGAAATTACCATCAAC
This sequence comes from Jordanella pulchra, assembly GCA_034780135.1. Taxonomy (NCBI): domain Eukaryota; kingdom Metazoa; phylum Chordata; class Actinopteri; order Cyprinodontiformes; family Cyprinodontidae; genus Jordanella; species Jordanella pulchra. The sequence continues at coordinate 3,575 of JAUZNJ010041446.1, read as the reverse complement.
TAAAACCATTACAAAAAAGCAGCAGTAACATCTGCTAAGAAAGTTTAGAATAAGATGCTAAATGGTCAGTTCGTATATGAGATTGTCTTATGATGGGCGTAAGAAAAGTCAGGCAATAAAGTTGACATGGGCTCCAGGTGTTTATAAATGCAGATATATTTTGTCTAGGATAAAAATCTCGGCATCATCTTTTCCCTCTCCTGTTTGGTATGCAAACTATAGTAGATCCATATAGCAATCATTCACCAGTTTAGTCAAGAGATTTTATTTTCTTTTTATGTTTGACCTGGTGTTGAATGATTTCTGTTACTAAATTATCATATTTTGAGAAGATGTTATGAATGCATTCCATATGTGTGCAGAGTGAACTGTTTGACCATGATCACTCTTTCACTCTTTCTCTAACACACAGACGGGTGGGCATGTGCTCACATAACAATATATCACAGCCCATTTCATTAAATAGCATTTTTGCCACCCCACTGGAGTGGGCATTGAAAATAAAGTTATCCCATGCTACATTATGGCACTTGTGGGCCTTGAAAATAACAGAGGAGTTTAAAAATAATTTCCAACACGCCCAGTCTCACTGTCGAAGGGGCTTTACTCTGAAAGCATACTACAGAATTCTTTAAAAAAAAGAGTCTAAAAAAATGATAGAATTTCTTAATCAGAATTATAGTTGAATCTTTGAGCCATTTTAGTTAAACTGCATCCCTCTACAAGAAGGATTTAGTGTTGATGCAGGGTTTGCAAGGGGGAAGTCTTTGCCCCCCAAAAAAGCTCAAGAACAAGTTAAAGTTGGTCAAAGAGAACTTACACAAAGACAAGGATTCATTATATTATGAGTTGTAACTTAAATGATTTGAAACCACAATGGAGGACATTTTTGGCATAAAACTAAATGAAACATCCCAGGAAAAGAACCCCAAGCCAACCGTGAAGCATGGTGGTAGATATGATGTATTTGGAGATTTCTTGCAGCAGCAGGACCTGACATATCAAAGGGTGTTTTAGAAAAAGTATTTTTGTGAAAGCTATAGCAAAATTGTCCTCAAACATAGTAATTAATCCACTAACAATAGACTCAGAAATAAGAAATGGAGAAAGTCTTAGGCTGAGGTAAAGCCCCAGGTCTCAATTTAATCCACATGCAGGGGGTCGAACTGTAACCGGCTTTACATGTAAGGAACCCCTAAAAAACTAATTCATGAAAGATTGGAGAGGGGAAAACTTTCATCATATCAGTATCAGAGACTGACAGGTGGCTGCACAATATTTATATAACTAACTTAAGTTTTTGATCAAGAACTGAATATTTAATGGACTGTCATTAATGTTTTACATGACTGTAAGAGCAAAAATAAATACTTTTAAAATACTGACTGAAGAATTTCACAATGATTTCAACTTTGATAGTGTCAAAGCAAAAGTGATCAACTGAATGCTACAGTTGACTGGCTAGCATCTTTAGCTTTAAGCTACCTCCTGTCCGGCCACATTTGTAGGCCACGTTTTGAGCCTAACTTCCTTTGTTTCAGCCGGAACCAACCAAACCGGAACAGCTGAGACCAGCTAATCTAACCGATTCTTCTTCAGTGTTATTGAAATTAATGCCTTTTTGAGCTATCATCAATTTTCACTGAATTAAACTTTACTGTTTTACTTTACTGTTTTGACTGATTGTTTGCTAATAAAAGTACCATTGTTTTAATCCGTGGTCGTTTGTGGTTATTTTATACAATGAACCATTGATCACTTAGTCCGAATTCATCTTTTTTGGTTGATCTAACAGAGACATTTTCTTAGTTGGTGATTAATGACTCTGCTGATAGCCTAAATTACTAAATTGGTGAAAGGCAACTAGATCCTAACATCCAAATCTAGGAGCCCCACCTTGAGTAAAAGGCTAAGAACTTTGGTATTAAGCAGATTACAGTTATTATCATTTAACTAATGATCATTTATTAATTTTAGCCTCAGTTTTGAATGACTTATTAATTAGCTACAACTTCCAGTTCTAGTTACTTAATATATTCATAATTTTTAAGTAAAGTAGCACAACAAGCACTTTACAATAACTTCTCCATAGTGGAGGAGGCTGTGCATAAATTAAATGCAGGGGGGACCTATATTAGGGCAACAGTTCTAAGAAAAAATGTAAAAGAAGATAATTATATATAGATCTTACTTATTAATTTAAGTAGGGTTAGTGGAACCTTTGAGGATTTGTAACTCATTTTAATAAGAGAAACAGAGGAGAACTGCTTCTCCGTCTGCCTGCAGGTATTGGCTGAAGAGCTACATTTGACACCCTGTCAGTGCTTTGGGGGAGGGTCGGCCTTGCTCCCCTCAACCATATGGAAAAAAGAAATTGTGTGTATATCACAAATCCTGCTTTGTGCTGAATTGAGTCAGGTTGCTCTGGTCTCATCAGATAATATCAAGGTCGAGTTAGTAGGCGGTGCTTGGTCGTGCATGCATGAGGATCAAGTCAAGGAGTTGGGTTGTCCAAAATAAACCAACATAATATTATAGAAATTACAGCCCAATAGTTAATAACTCCATGCCCAAATTAACGAAAATAACCCAACTGAATTAACCAACATGCTCAACTTAGCAGTTGATTTAAAAAAAAAAAAACAGGAAACAAACAATCTCAAAGCATATATCTAATTTCTCCTTAATTAGTAGATATAACGTACAAATCAAACTATGTAAGAATTTAAGCACGAACGCCTCACATAAGCTGAGAAGTGCAAAAACTGCTTTCCCGCTGCTCCTGTCTAAGCTCCAGAACATGGCATCACCTTCCCTCTGTTGCCTAGTTTGTTTGTCCCGCTGTTTTGGGCACTATGACTAAAACAGAGTTGGACCAAACGCAGTAGAAAGACTGAGAAAATTTAATCAAAAACACAATGACTGGCACTTAAAATCTGTCGTCTTGATAAAAACTGGCCAGTTGCTACTCATGGCCAATCACGTAAAAATCATCTATTTTCCGAACATTGCTGATTAGCCAGCTCAAGTCTAGTACACATCATGTCACAAAACAGAGCAGTGACCACTTGTAGAGCAATATAGGATCACTAACTGATTATAAGATTTTAGGCACCTTTGGTGCTAATTAGTGGACACACCTTAATTTAATATGTCAGTTAGATCACATTATTTTCAGCGTTTTCTAGATACCATAATTTTTGTCCAGGCCTGTTACAGGATTTTATTCTTTTTATTTATTATGTTGAAGCCTGGTTTAAAAGCAATGTCTAACTTAAATTGGTTTATTTGTTATAAATTTTATGTAATATTACTTTTGTTAGATTCAAGTTAATTTGTGGACCATTGTGAGTTTTTCTTTTATTAAGCGAGGGGTGCAGACATTGTCCACATCTGTGTATGCCCATTTAAGCCAAAACACAAACTAATAATTTGGAAATTTATTAAAAACATATTTAAAAAAAAGATATTTAAAAATGAAAGATCAGGGGCGTGCAAGTGGAGCAGTGGTTAGTGCGCACGACCCATGTATGGAGGCCTTAGTCCTCGACGCGGGCGACTCAGGTTCGAATCCG
>JAUZNJ010041445.1:0-10033 GCA_034780135.1 Jordanella pulchra | reverse complement strand
CACCTGGGAGCAATCAGGGGACACAGGGAGCACAGAGAACAGAAACTCAAACACAGAGACAGACGGATCATGACAAATCAGTTTGGAAAATAGGTTTGTAATTGTACTTGCAGCCCTAGAGCAACATAGTGGTAAGAGGTGATGTGTTTCTTGAAATGTCTAAATGTCATGTCACATGTCATGATCCCAAAAAGCTCCTTGAACCATTTTTCTTGAAAAATGTCTCAAAAGACTTAGACGGTACTCTTCTTTTCACAAAAAGAAAATTACATATTAGGACTGTTTTGCCTTGAATTCTGTGTTACTATAAGCAGTAAAAAAAAAAAAATACTTTTATGAGCCCACTAATAAAGTGTTGACATGTTCCTAAAGTGTATGTCATGAAAATTAACATCAATGTGACAAGCTCTGTGTCACAGTGTTGTAATTTGTCGTTCAGAATAGACTCACACTTCCTCAAAGCTGTACTGACCTGCTTGGACATACTGTTCATTCTTACTGGTAACTGGTCAGTCCAAAGACACTGCCTGCAGTTTTCAATTAAAAAGAAGAAAAAAAAGTCCTGGGAGCACAAACTACCTTTTGCATAACTTTCATCTTGCCTTGCAATACAGCTGCCACTGGATACTGTCGGATTCAGACTTTTACTTTTCTTGTATATTTGCTACAAAACATCATAGAAACAAACTAAATTAGCAACCCTATAACTTAAACTAAACAAATTATGTCCAGTGAACGCTGTCTCATATATTTAGAATATTGAAAGAGAAAAACATCTCAACAGGGTGAAAAGAACAGTTATTTTTGTTGTTGTTATTTAGATTAATTTTGGTTTTAAAAAGTCCTGAAGTAATATAATTCAATGTTTATCTCTTTTGCTTTAAGTCCTACTCTGCAGAAACTTCCCTTGTGATTATGTTACATTTGGCTGATTGCATGTAAACGAAGACCAATTTTTATGTGTTATGTATTGCTTTTGATCTTTTTTATGATTTTATTGCGGCTGTCATATGACGCACATATTTCTACTTCTATTTTTACATCTGTGTGTATTTGTTTAGATGAAATTGAGAGCCATTCTTCAACTCTATAAAACAGACCTCTCTGTTTTTACTTTCAAGGTTAGATCAGTGAGGTAAGTGTGAGCACTTAAAATGATTAGGAGTTGCCCTCTAAATCGGGTCAAGAGAGCTGTCTGGCATCATCGCCTTTTGCTTTATGCTATCAATGTACTTTAAATAGGCCTCTCCTGGTATTTACTGCTTTAATTTGAGTAAGAGTTGTGAGTGCTAAATCTCTTGTCTAATATTTAACAATAAGAATGATAATTCTGTTTGACCACATTTGCTGGTTTTTGGCACATCGTACTGCAGTATAGATACTCATCATGGTACTACTTTGGCCTGAAGCACAATTGCAGGGAACAATACCATTCTAATCCGATGTAAACAAGCACGTTAGAACTATGCACAATTTTTTTAATTGGTAATTTCTCTGGAATCATCTTGTTTCATCTGTCGGGGTTAAGTATGTATCTTTCTATCTTAAAGTTCCCTCAGGTTGGAAAAAAACACATAAACTCACCAGGTACTTTGTTACACACATTTTTCAGTTGCTATAGTTAACACAAATAAGTAATCAATGAACCACAAAGCAGTCGTTCAGTTTATTAAGTTAGCTTGATATACTGAAGAGGATACTTGTTGGACTTCAAGCCAGGTGTTAGACTGTGAAAGCAATTGGATTTAAGTGGCTTTGATAAGCCCCTTTCACACATAAGCTGAAGAAGAATCAGCACCTTTCACACATGCAAATTAGTAGCAGTCAGTTTCCAAAGCAGCTCTTATACTTAACCTGGCAATGGTCAAATGAAATGCCTAATATCACCTGTAGGAGACAATAATGCTTTAACTGATCAAGCCAACTCTGTCCATACGTTTTTGAGTATTTAGTTCAGCTGGAAAATTGTTGGGCAATTGGTGTTTATAACTACTGTCTAACAATCTTGTTGCTTATCATGTCGCTGTGGCTGTAGCATGGTGGCTTTACTGTTGCTAAATTAACAACTTAAGTAGTCTCTATATTTAGCAACTTTTCAGACCCCCCAGCTTCTCTTTTTCATAAAAGCAACTAGCAGAAAATCTAGCAGCTCTTTTTATGTGTGTTGTTGGGGGACTTTGATGACACTGAGTTTATTGTCTTCAGGGAGCAGTGAGGGCTGCTAAAAGCCCCTCCCTCCTCCGAAGCACTTACTGGCAGTGAAAGTCAGCAGCTAACGTAACTGCAGCAAAAGAGAGGAGAACAACTTCCCTCTATTTCCCCATTGAAATGAGTCACACATGAGCAGAGCTTCTCTGTTTTGTTTTGTGTTTTTCTTTTCTTTTTACTAATTAACTAAAAAAAGATCTCTCCCTACGTTTAATTCATACAGAGCCTCATCCACTGTGTGTGTCTTTGCTAACTGTTTTTAAGTTAAAATTGATAACAAAACGGATTTTATGTAGTTTGGGTTCAGGTAGAATATGAATAAATACTTGAAATTATTTCATACGGCTCCTTTTTATTGTTAACATGCTGATATTTCTCTCTCCTTTGGGTTGGATCAAAGCACGACCAAATCTGTAAATTATACAATGACGTTATGTAGGGACTTCTAGTGACTTTTAGGACAACCAGTTGCAACTTCCCTTGCTGAAGACTTGGCAACAGTGGGTGCTAACTGTGTAAGGAAGCTTGTTAAGTGGGGTGGCTGGCAGCAGGTGTGCAGCGACGCACTAAAGGGCTTGTGAGAGCTGACTGTTAACAACCCAAACACAATGTAAAACCCGACTACCTCTATAAAAACTTCACCAGATCCCAACCTGTCTTGAATCCATCACAAAAATGATAAAAATACAAATAAGAAAAACAAAACAAACCTGAAGCAAAAGTTAGTTTTCAATTTAGGAAACAGCTGAAGTGCTCCTGTTATCTCACCACCATTATCATTACACACCTTTCCTCTAATTTTACAGCTTATAAAGATCTGCACGAAAAGATAATATATTATTTAATCGTCATTTCAGTTAGATTCCTTGTTGATTTCAGATGAGAATGACATCAGTATGAATTAATGTTATACAACCAAGTTTGGGGCTTTCACCAAAATGATTGTCTTATTTCCCTGGGTTGAAAATGTTTTATTAGTTTGCTCTATATAATGACAAGCCCCAATTTCTTTATACATCTTGCAAATGTAGATGTAAAGTTATATTTTATTTTTACGTACATTTTAAAAAAAATTTAAACTAGTTTTACAGGAGTGTGGTCCTTTCTGATGTATTCTCTGCTGTAGTAATTTTCTCTCTCATTCATCACTGCTTGATTGGCTTCATTTTGGTAACATAAACTCTCAATAGGTACCTGAGCTTTTCCTGATGATCTTTCAATATAGATTAGATGTAGGTTCTGATTTCAGACTCTTAAACTAAGCAGTACTGATCTGGTGTCATTTACTATGGTCTTCTGTTGCAGACAGACGTAAAGGCTCATGTGATCAGCCAAGACATCAGCTGCTTCCAGAGACAGATTAACCCTGGCTCTTTTCCCGGTACCTCTAATCCTGATTCCAGTACAAGCTCTGATTCCAATCACAGCATCACATCCTCTACAATAAGCAGACGAGAAAATGAGAGTCCAGAGAAAGGAACTAAAATGAAGGAAAAACAGATGAAAAATTCTCATAATTGCAGCCAGGTATGTCTGTCCTGTGTTAGTGATCAAGGGCTGTGATAAAAACTTCATAAAATTGCAATAACTTTAGAGTATAGAGAAAAAGATATTCAACAATGTAATACATACGATTTTATCTTTTGTAGCGTGAATAAAATCAAGACAAATACAAAATTCACATAATTGCTCAGTGTTCTCTTAAACATCATTTTATATTGAAAGACCAATATAAAATGCTCGCTAATATCTTTTACAAAAGTATAGATAATGAATATGTGCACATGCCATAATCTGTTTGTGATATAAACAAGTAAATATACTTGTTCAGTTACTTAATCATATTTCAAATAGATCCACCATTTCAGCAGTCCACATTTTACTTATTAGTTTATAGTTGGGGTTTTAAATAAATAAAGCTTCAAATCATGAATGGATACAGCATAAAAAAATAAAAGGAGTTGCCAGTGAGTGAAATCAAATTCCATTTGCAGTGCGCATGATGTGACGATGCACTATAAATATATCAAATAAGCCTCTACGTAGTGTGAGATCTATTCTGCACTCCGCGAGTCAATTGAAAGAACTTCAAACAAACCCTAATTGACACCATATCCACAGGCAGTTTCTAAAGGCAAACTTGTGAACTGCATGTACCTCTGGACTGAAAGGGGCCCTCCAGTAGCGCAGGTCTGGTAGGAACAGTTAAATTGACATTTTTATACTCTTTACACGCCATAGCACAGTTGACCTCATTCTGACAGCAGTCTTCAAACAACTGAGGTCACAGGATACAGAGAAATGCTGCTCCATGATGTGTTAGCGTAGATCTAACAAATTTGTTTTTAGAAATTTGAGAAATAAAGGAAACCAAATCATTTTGAAAAATCTGCTTGTTTAATACAGAATTAAATATGCTTTAATCAAAACCCTAAACTTCTGGATAAACTTTTTACATACATTCTTTTATATAGTACTTAAGAAAGTGTTTGTATCCAATAAATGTGTCCTTATCTTTTCAAATTGCAAACATGAATCTGAATGCCTACATAAATTTTATCTAATCGATCAATGTAAACTTGAATGTATAAAAAACTGAAAGAGATGTATCTTATTTTTTTTTACAGTTTAGTTCCATTCTTAATATTTTTGTCTGATTTACTATATTTGTTCTGTACTCTGCCTTGAATAGAATTGCATGCACAGGTACTCTTCACTAATCATGTCAATTAAAAGCAGTGGATTTCATTTAGGTATATATAGGAAAAATCCCTGGACAATATTCTATACTTCTTAGCTTCTTTTTCAAAGTAAAATAGTAATAGTAAAAATAATATATATATGTTATGTTATATATTTGTTTTTTTCCACTTTAGCTACATTATGCTACTGTATATTGGTCTATGACATAAAATCTGATTGAAATACATGAAAAATACCATTGCAGTGGAAACATCTCAAAGGGTATGAATATTTGGCAAGTTACTGTGTTTTTACTATATATTCCATTCGATCTTACATCGTCTCCATCAGTTGAGGGGGGTTGTTTACATTTTAACACAGTGTAGGCTAAATAATATAACAGGGAGTGTTCTAAACGAAAGTTTTTAAACCTTTTTTTTTTTTTACAATATTCCTTTTATATACATGTGGTCTAGGCAGTGAAACCACTGACCTATCTATCACTGTTAAAAGTAAGTCTATGACTTATATAAAAATAAATGTTTTAAACCAAGCCGAGTTCCTCTTTTTATGGTGATTTCCTGAAGCAGGAAATTGCTGCCACTTTTTCATTTTCATTCTGCTAATTCTGTATGAACAGCATGTGGTGCGGTAAATTAATCATTGGTTCTACTTTTATTAACTTGGTTCTGATAAAAACCTTTTTAACAAGTATTTATAGCTCCAAAATGAAAGATCCCCATCCCTTTAACATTATGAATAAACAGTTGCATAATGAATGTTGGAGACAATTTGACAAATGTCAATGCTGTTTGCCCTTGTGTTCAGAATATTGAGGGTAGCTTTGGGTTTTTACTGTTTCATCTGTAGGATTGTTCACTTTTAGTAATGAGAATATGTAGGGAGCTTGCATCACATTTTGACCATCACATAAAAGCTCATGATATATTCTTTTTGTTGTAGGCCCTGGTTGTGAAACATGGACAGGAAAAAGCAATGAGGTTAATTAAAGACGATAACAGCGAACTGGCCAGCTCCATTTTTACAGGACATTACAGTGAGGAGGAGTCTGCAAGATCTTTTCAGGAGGCTTTCATGCAGTGGAAGAAAGAGAGGAGTGATGGAACAAGAAAGCTTGTTACAACTGATGTCCTGTGGAAACCCATTAAACCAAGTAAGCTATATAAGTGTTGTCAGCTTAATACAACATTTTATGTTTTTATTTGAAATAAGAACTGCAGACTTAGAAGTTTAGCATCCCGGCTTTATTGTACTACAGAGCCATGCTGCCCCAAAAAGGAAAACCCTCATTTAACAGAAGGTTTGGATTTTATAGGACCATAATTTCCATCAAATCGTGTAGATAAAGAGACCTTCGTGTTTTTATTAGTTCTATTAAAGACTGTGATGATGCTGATGATTCAGAAATAATTAAAACAACTTACCTTTCACTGCTGCATTATAATTACCTACAGAGAAAGAAAGAGAAAACACGATTTCTTTTTACTAAACAAAATTGGTAATAAATGTGATGTGCCAAAAATAAGTAGGAAAAAGTTGACAAAACCAAAACAGAGAAAAATAGAAAAAAAAAACATTCAGTTCTGAGAAAAAGGGTTAGTTATGAATTAACCACTCAGTGCTCTGAGTCAGGGGTTCACAAAGAGAGGGTTACCAGGTGGTTTGCAAAACCATTGAGATGTGATTCCTGAGAGATATGGAGGGCCAAAATATATCAAAATACATAAGTACCATAAAAATAAATCAGTTCTACATTTACTTATTTATTTATCTAATACATGATTCAAATATGACATATACCATAGAATTTTTGGAATACATATTTAAAAAATAATAATTGTTGAATGTTTTTTAAAAATCTATTTACGTGAAAATGAATATAATTACTTCACTCTATGTATAATTGGAAATGGGATATAATGGATATAGAGTGTAGTAATTCTATGTCTGTCAGTCATCCTGATACCTAATGGCAGTTAAGGGGCCACCGTTTATCCTGTACACGTCTGTGTGTCCCACCATGGAAATGCTTTTCACCACTGAGCCAATTATGTTGATGATCTTGCAGGCTCAGATCGTATGTTTAGCTCTTCTTTTAACTGCCCAAAACAGGCTCCCAAGACTGTGAGAAAGACACTGAAAACTCTCTCCCTGGCACATACTAATGTGCCACGCTGGTGAAGTTGTACTGGCTGTACAAACTCTGTAGGGTATTGCTTCATGCTACCAGTAGTGACACTGACCCTGTTCGACATTGATTAACAACTCCATCTACTACTTAAATGAACAGATCAATCAGTTTGCCCAAACTTAATAGGATCCTCTTTATGCTCAGTATCTCACTGAGACCTGAAAAGTTCGAGTAAAAACCGAATGCTTTGTGAAGCTGTTTCATCCACTATGATAAAAATCTCAGTTAAAACTGGAGAATAGTAAACAAATGGCATAATAATAATGACACAAGCAAAGTTTATTTTGGAAATAAATCAGTCTGTAATGGAGTTTTTAATTAAAGCATGTATTCAAACAGAAAACATCAAAGATGTTCATATGAACGCCACTAATTATTATTGGAAATTCATTCTGTGTTTTTTTTTATTTGCCTCCTGGTAACTTTCCTGACTGGTTTCTGTCTTCAATTAAGTTTAGAGAAACAGCATTGTCCACATTTACTTCAGATTTTGTAGACAAAAACGGCATAATATTGTATTGTGTGAATTTTTCACATTCTCCCTACTAATAAATTTGTTGCTTTGTTTTGTTTTGTTTAAATGTTCAGTAACTTCTACAATTTGTTTTGTTTTGTTTAAATGTTCAGTAACTTCTACAACGTATGCCTTTACATAGTGGATGTAACTGAGCAGTTGTCAGCAAAATCCTGCTAAGCAGTTGCATTTCCTTATGAGTTGTGATGTTTCTGAGAGCCATTGATTCATTAAAAGTTAACAAATTATATCATGTTCATATCTTTCCAGTTTTGAAAACTCAGTCTTTTCCTGGCTTCATATTTATACCCGAGGGAAACAAAAAAATCAATGATTACAGATTTAAAGTTTCTAGGGAAAAAGTACTATTTATGGACTGCCACTCAGGATTTTGTTAAAAGAAAAAAAAGTAAAATAAACAAACCATTTCTTAAAAATCTGACCCCACTAAACACCAACAGTCACATAAACCGAATAAATCTGCTCAAAGTTTCTTCTTTTTCCTGAAAATTTAATTGTGAGATTTTGTCCTTGGATATCTATTTTTATATATTTCATTATTTAATACAGCTACATAAATAAATAGCATAATTCCAGGAGGGGTCTGCACAGATTATCAACATTCTGCAAGTTACTCATTACATGTACAGTAGTTTACCTACATACAGCTTTATCTTAAGTATTTGAACTGTGCCCTGTTAACAAGATGAATGTTCTCTCTTCTCTTAAGCCCCAAGGATGCAACATCCATTATTTAGAAAGAAAAATGCATTTCATATTTTCATTCAGCTGGCCACGGGGCAGTTTTCCACTTTGCCTCAGTCCATCTTTAATGAGCTCGGTCCCAGAGGCTGCAATGTTTCCTGATATTTCCTGATTAATTATGAATGAGCAGGTATGTTGAGCAGGTACCTTTTAAGGGAAACATTACTTCTTTACTTTAATTGCACAGTTTGTGTTCAATGAAACTTATTTTCTCTCAGCTGATGCTGTAATTACCTCCTCGAAACATTTCTTTAAATAGAAAAAAGTAATTTTTCAATGGAGGAATGGAGAAAGGTTCTTGTCATTGGAAGTACATCACTCAGGTTTGTATACATTTGATTTTATTCATTAAAGCTTTAGTCCTCCAGTCATGTGAAGGAAGTGCCCAAGTCCAAAGCTCTGTTAATAAGTAACTTAGAAATTAGAGTAAATCCATTGTTGAAACATTTTTTTAAATGTGGATGTTTTCACAATGGCTATGAAATAATAATAAAAAACATACTATCTAGAAAAATGTTATTATCTATCTATCTCCTCCAACTGCTTATATTTCTACCCACCTTCCTTTTTTTCTCCCTCCATCTCCTCTCTACTCAGTATCTCATTCTCTCTTCTTGTTTGTCTGATCAGTTGATAAAATAAAGTGTTTTCGTAAAGAATACAAGGTCTGGGGCTAAATATGGTTTTATAAAGAGAATGGCTTTTATGACAAAAAATTTAAATGACATCATTAAGGACTGATCCTCTAGCTATGATTACCATAGCTTAGACTATGTGTAAAATGATATTACTACATTTTTTCTTCTTTTGTACAGAGTGTTTTTACATGTAAGTGCATACTTTGTATTTAAGGTTTAAATGGGTGTTCTAACACTGTTACTGTAGGTTATGTTTGTGTGTGTGGGTGTAGGTGTTATCATTAGACCTTCTATTTTCTTCTGCTTTACTGCTTGGACAAACTCTGCTCCTGTATATTCACTCTGCTCTGCAAATTGCTGCTAGCCCCTCCAGTGCTAATTATTTCTGCAAGGCCAATGGACCCAAGGCCCAATTTAAAGCTGCTACGGTGAACTGCCATCGTGTCTGAGAACAATCACAAAATGTTCTTTACCTCTGTCCTTCCTTTTTCGTTCACTTGATATTGTTTGAATTCCTTTCTAATTTTTGTGAGGTTAGCTTTTGTCTTTCATTGTTTTGGCACTTTTGGCATGGTGACAAGGTGTTTTCTCGCTTGTTAAAGAAAGGTGTCTTGAAAAAGCTGTTCATAATGTTTTCTACCCTTATTCTCTGTCTTTGACTCACTGTTATTTTACTTCAGACTCTGCTTTCCTACTTTCATATCATTTTTTTTTCTCAATGTCCCCTTCTCCATATTTTCCCAGCATCAGTGTCAGCAACGTCGACCCAGACTGACCTCCCTTCAGACAAAGAAGCTGAAGGACAGCAAAGTGAAGGAGCAGAAGGGAAGCTCATTGTCAAACTTGAGTTTTCAAAAAACAGCCTTACCTACATGGAAAGGCTGCTTCTCAAGAAGCACCGCAGGTACAGCTAGCAATACATATGCAAAGCACATAAACTCTCTGAATAAGTCCAACTAGTCTTGCCATTGTTTTGTATTTATTCTGCGATATATATACTTATATATATATATA
>JAUZNJ010041444.1:0-10033 GCA_034780135.1 Jordanella pulchra | reverse complement strand
CTCATACCCCCTTTCCTGTCAGCCTACTGTCAGAAAAACGAGCCACTAGTGCCGTAAAAAGCTCAAAAAAAAGAAGACATTACAGCAGATAAGTTTTCGTAGTTTGTCAAAATTAAACACGTTTTGTAATTAAAACAGGCAATGTGTCACAAACTGAATGACTTTAACAAAGGGACTGAATCTGTAATCCTTGTTGTTCTTTCTCTTCTTCTGTTTAGTATTGTAATTTTGGGGTGTTTTTTTTCTGCTTTGTTTGGATATTTGTCAGTTCGTTCCAAGTTTAAGGGTTTCTCATCATTTTATTCAATAGTGTGTGCTATTGGTATTGATTTGTATTATAGATCCAGTCTTTAGTTACAGGTGTCCTTTTATTTTAAAAACCTGTACTCTTGATGTCTGTGTTATTTTGACTTTACATTTTCTTGTTTTTACTGTCTGTGTGTCTCAGTATGAATACCTCTAATCAGCAAGAACACTTAAGCTACAGTGTTATGTAAATTGTTCTGGCAGAAAGGAAGGAGGTAGGACTCGGATGCAGGATGCTTCCTAGAGCCCATTCATTTAGCATGGGGACCTCCTGACGTTCCTAGCCACCACAAAGAGCTATTCAGTTGCCTTGAATCCTTTGCTTGTCAGGACATAGCCCACCTCATAGTGTGACACATGCTAATGTACTCACCTTCATATGTTTTGGCTTTTATAAGAGGGAACTCCAGTCGTTCACAACAACCGTGGAACTTTGATTTTCTAGTCGTTCGTTTTCAGGCTGTCGTCCCATTTTGACCAGCTTAGTTCATATGTGTCCGTCACATAATGACGTCCCTTTGGTTGGCTGTCCAGATTTTACGCAGAAGTCTGGAGCCCCTTTCCTGACCTGAATGGTGTTCTCGTTGTTAGGAGCTGACAACAGGAGGGAAGAAAATACAATTTGAGGAATTAGGTTCCAGCCTCATTTTGTCAATTTGCAGTTTAGCTATAATTTTTTTTCTCATGATAGATTTTCTGATTTGTTCTGTATCCTTTTTTATCTATTTTCCAGTGTATACTATCAACCTGTTTATTCCTACATTCATATTCCACCTTCAGGCCTTCTCTCACAGCTTCATCCTGTTAATAATAAACCATGATCTCCTTTACTTACTTCCTCACAGGCATAAGATTTACTTACCTGTTAAGCTCGTGGTCAGACTCTTGTGTTATTGCTGTCAATGTCCATGTGGTCATCCTGTGATTTGTTTTGACTTTTCTCTGGACTCCAAATTTTGTAAGTTTAAAATTTTCCCAATTTGTTTATTTCTCATTTTTTTTGAATGAGCTTTATAGAATATGAAAACAGATCACAATTTACCTAAAAAGAACTATTACATAAAAGCGACAATTGAAAATGGTTAAGAACAATAAAAGAAACAATAAAGTAATTAAATAAAAATCAAAAAACAAAAACTAACAGTTAAATCTATGCTAGTTTTCTTATCAGTTTGCATTAAAATATCTGACAGCTGCAAGCACAGTAGACTTCCTCATCCATTTTTTTATGTCAACAAATTTCTTCATCTCTGAAATTATGTATTGAAAACAACAGTCTAGCAGAATGCAACACAGGTAATTAGCTTCATTTGCTCATAAAAAATATCACAAAGCTTTACTGACCAAAGCCTGAATGATTTTGCCTGATTTGATTTAAGAGAATCGTGTGACTGCAGTGATTTCCTCGTGAGTCAGATGTTATAATGAGCTAAGCCATTTCCACTTCCAAAATAAGCCTTACAAGGTGAATCATAGCAATTTCAAGAGATGTTGCTTTATCCTATTCAGCTGAATTCCTACAAGAGGTATGTAATTCTTTTCAAAGGATATGTTTTTTAAAATTTTCTTTTTCTTTTTGGTATTTTTAAAATGAATTTTTAAATTTTATAAACATAATAAAGTCCTAAGCTGATGAGTTTTTCTTTTTCTCCCTAGGGCCCCCTCCATTTGAAAAAGTTTTACCTTTTTCACCCAGCAGCTGCTTGTAAAAAGCCTCATGAAAGGCTTTCTTTCTAGCCAGAAAAGAGGCCCTGTAACCCCTCTCATCTCACCTCCACCTTAGCCTTTCTCTGATCCCCATCATTACAGGCCTTTGGAAGGGCTAAATTACAGCAGAGTGACTTATTACCAGCCACATCTAAGGGCAGGAATGGAAGTTTAAAGCAAGGGGGTAGAATAGAAGGGAGATAGAGGAGAAAAAAAAATGGATTGGGAGAGATGCATGAGCAACACAGAGAAGGGCTAGAGATTGGTGAAGGCACTTCGAAACCTGTCTGAACAAAGAGAGTGGGTGGTGTGAGATGCTGAGGAGCAGACAAAGACAAGGAACATCTTTTATACTGCATGCTAGAGCTGTCTGATAATAGACATGTATGGCCTGAAAAGGTTTGCTATTCCACATAGTCCCCAAAGTTCTGGATAGCTGTAGTCTTTTCACACAAGTTATAAGGTAACATTAGGGACATCTGTGAGAGTCGCAGAGTTTCCTTGCCAGCATGAAGAGAAGCATCGTGTGAAACGTAAAGCCTCACCATAGTGTAACACAATATTCCATGTCTTCTTCTATTCTTTTCACTGAGTAGAACAGGCTGGAAACAGTTGTAGCGTTTGCTTATGTACAGCTTGGTGGACCTCCAGAGACCCTTGCTGTGTTGTACATGTAACTGAAGTAGACAAGCGCTGGTAAACAGATGTAATCTAGGCTGAATGAGGGTGTTAGTGTATGTGCGGTATGCTAAACAAAGCCAGGAATGTAGCTCTCACAGGGGTAGATGACAAGTTGGATTTTACTTAGTATACGCTGATGTTCTAATCTTGGGCCTTGGGTTTAACAGAGTGATACATATTTTTGTATACTTTTACAAATTTTTATATCTGTTTTATTGTATGATGCAAAAAGTGCTGTGAAAAATTATTTACCCGTTGAAGATTTTATTTGAGTTGTGTGAACAAGCTTATTTTGAAATCAAGCAAATAGATTCTTCAGGATTTAACAGAAAAAAACCCAGAATTCATGATTCCATCGATTAGATTAGGAAGGAATCATAGACTGATTCCTGAAGCAACAACGACCCACCATGACTGACTCCCCACATGATGTGCTTTTATCCAAAATGCTTGTTGTAATTGGATTCAGACCTTTCAGAGGTTCTACTTTTGTTTTGTCTGCAGGTTATTTTTTAGCAAGACTGGGGGATCATAAAAATGTTCTTTGGGAAATATGACACAGTGACAGCAATGTTTTTTTTTTTGTCCTTGAGGCTCTTTCATGGATAGGATGTCTTGCTTGGTGTCTGTCTTATTTTTGAATCATTGGTACTAATCCTAATTAAGTCATCTAGTGTGTTTTATTGCTTCTGGGTTATACCAGGACTTTCTTGATGAATCCTCAATCTGCTTTTTGAGTAGCTTTGGCAGACAAGCCAGCCCAGTCCTCCTTTTTTATCACGTTGTTGAGTTTTAAAGTAAACCCAACCAGTTTTGTAACTCTTTTCAGATGAATGGATGTCACTGGCCTTGACGTTTTGTGACATGAAGCAGGGTCAACGATCCAAAATTATTTATTGGGTGTCGAGGTCTATCCGTAACCAGGACGACACGGAGGCTAGTAAAGTAGAATTCAGCTTCCCAAAAATGTGATTTAACAAACGATTCAACACTTAACTAGCAGGACCAAATATTTTCCACATATGATGATCTTGACTTTTTTAATCAACTAAAGAAAATAATCTTTTAAAAAGCATTTGTTTATTTTTGTCCGATAATGTTGCTATTTTGATCTGAAACCTATGCTTAAAAAGAGATTAAAGTAAACATGTATCAGATACTTTTAAACAGCACTAATTAAGCTCAGGTAGAGCTGCTTTAAAAGAGGAAAACATTTACTTTAGATGAAAATAACTGTTTCAATGTCAAAAATATTGTTTTATTAACAGGATTACATAGAGAAAATGAATTATAAAGTAATTAAAGACAACTCTGTATTTAGACTTGCCTTATAAATTATATATTTTTATATATTTATATGGACTAATTGTATGGATTTTATGCAAATAATAAAACACTGGTTTTCACATACAAGCACTCTCTTTCTATCTTGTTCCACACCAACACACACTTACCCCCATTCTTGTGAGCAGACACACACACAAACGCACACACACAAAATGTCATTTAGAGATTGGGGGAAGAAAACCATGGATATTTTCATTGTCATTCATGTATTAATTTATTCACTCATAGCTGATGTGATGCAGGGCTGTAATATGCAGATGTGAGTTCTGTTTCTCGATGCGAATTTTCCGGTCTACTGCCTTTAGCTGCCACTAATAATAAAGACAGGCAAGTGAGGTGGGGGAGGACATGGGAAGAGGGGAGGAATAATAGTTAGAGAGGGAAGGTTGGAGTTGTCAGGATGCCTCCAGTCATCAACTGGCCCTCAGATCCTCTGCTGTCTTTTCTGTGCACACAGAAACATCCAGACACAGAGAAACACACAGACCTGGTGAGATCATGCTGTGAAAGATCTTGTCCTTGGCACGAAGGTGAGCCTGTAGAGGTGTCCTGCATTGTGTTGACAGGACTCTTGAGCTGCAATGCATCGTCTCCCATCTCTGTGTAATAGAAAGTGATTTTTAAACTGACCTTACATCGTGCAACAGGATCAAAGATATGAAACCTAATGGGCACTTTATGTAACCTGCTACCCAAGGGGATAGCTGTAACTAAAAATGGTGATAAGAGGCACCGAGGAGTCTTGACTCCAGCAAACTACTTTATAAGTGTATTTCTCAGCTCATAAACCAAAGCAGCTGATAAAAAACTGATGTGTTTTCCATTTCTTCCGTGTTAAAATTCATCCTTAGAGTCTCTTTAAGAAAACAAACAGCTGTACAGCGTAACTTTATCACTTTATGAGACAAAAATAGACAACACAATACCCTTTGGACAATTGGCTCTGAAATGCATTGTGTAAGGCATGTGTTGTCGTGGTGTTAAACCCAAGTTAATTCCTGTGGGAGGGTCGCAGAAGTTGAACACTGTCAAGCTAGAGGAGTAATGATGTCAAGGACAAGATGCTAACAGGCAGCGAAGGATTTTATCTATTTTCTCTTAGCTGCTGTTCCTTTAGGAGATGTTAACCCCATTTTGTTTTAGTGAAAAAACACTGTAATGGCAGCCAGAAGAAGGGCCCGGGGAAAATTTTATATAGACATAGATGAATGTCAGAGTGTCATATAAAAGGTTTTTCAACATTGTTCATATAACCCTTAAACTTTATATCCATTTAGTTATTTTTTAACTGTTAACTTCAATGTATTTAACTGGGATTTTATCAGACAGATGAGCCAAAATTATTCGTTGACCATTTATTACAGTGCTGGCTGATTATAAACTCATTATAATAACTGAAAATGTAATAAAAGCAGCTTATAATCGCATAATATATATAGATCTGCATTGCTTCTAAATATTTTTTTGCTGTTTTAATGCATCCAAAATTGATACTGCTGTACGAATTCTTTATCCTCTTTCTTTGTTGGCATCTTGGTCTTAAGTTTCTTGCCCAGCTGCACGATGTGATTGATGAATGCTAAAAATCAGACCCAGAACTTTCCCATTACGAGCCGACTACTTTTCCCTCTAGGCCAGAGTCGCCCCATGTATGTTCAGATTTTAAAAATTAACTATAGATGTGTAGGGAGAACTTTGAAGTGTTTGTGGCATTTTTTTCTTGTTATAAATTACTATGTGCATATAAAAGGATAACATTCACAGCATATTTTTTAAGGAGCTGTCACATCTCAACAGTTGTTGAGAAATGTCATTAAAATCTAACTCAAAAAAGCACTTTCAGAGTACTATTTTAAAATTCTCCTGCAACAATGGTTGACCACAGTCAGTGGTAAAGAATCATATGTTTCTGTAGATATGTTTCAGTCAGTATCAGGGAGAGATGAAAGATGAGGCTGAGTTAGAAGAACCCCCTCCGTCATCAGAGAGTGGAGAGAAGGGTTTATGACGCAGCACTGTATATGTTGGAGCTGCTATCACACACAGCAGTGGGTCAAGATGAAGCAGAGTTCAGGAAAAACAGCAGAAGAAAAAGGATGTTTTACAACTTAAAGACCCTACCTGGTTTATAATGTATTTCAACTTAGAATCCCAGAATATCATTAATTTCAATGTGCCTTATACTGCTTTTAATTCTTGGATTTATAATATGTCCTTAATAATAAAGCCAAACAATGACGCTGGCCTCCCTGGGTTTACCAGATTCTCCAAAGATGCTCCCTGTTCAGGAAGTCCAGGAGCTTTGGCTGGACCACGATCACTTCTGGCTGTCTAGGATCCAAAATGGTTGTATGGTGTAGGGAACGGATCACTCCGACAACAGAGACAAAACCAGAGCAAGATAAGGAATAATTATTTAATAGTCCAAATGGATAAATTAAAATGGCTTTCTTAAAAGCAACCCACAAATCCCTAAAGAACATTCCATACTTCGCTTCAAAATGAATTTTTCTATCTTTCATTTTGTTTGAAAGCAGGTTAATCTCCACTGCAAGCCTTCACCCTACCTCACAACCATTCCCAGATTGGCTGAAGCGATGCAAATAGACAGAAAAGTTGAGATTGTTAAACTCCAATGAAATTTGCTTTGCATTCCCCTCAGGTTTTGCTACCTTCTTGCTTCACTCTATCCACACTAATTGTGCTGTTTGCATTGTCAGAAACACGTCTTTCACATCACTTTGCATTGCTTTGCTTCTGAAAGTGCCTCTACATAGGGACAGAAGCTCTTCAGTGACCTATAATACAATGCACCTAAATATTAGAAAAAAAAAAAAACACATCCCATTGTAGAACATGAGGAGATTTTTAGCCAGGGGGCAAAACGATGGATGCAGCAGCCAGCAAGAATTTACTCCTGGAGTCACCTTAACAAGGTACACTTACACCAGACAATGTAAAAGGTAGAGGGATTGCTGTGAATGCTTAAACGTACTTTTTAAAATGTATTAAAAAACATGGAATTGTAACTAGACTACTATACTTAATTTCTGCTAATCATGTAATGCAGCCCTTGGTAATATTTTTGAAAAGGGGTAATGCTTTTAATTTTTTTATGGACTGCACATCTGGTTTACATATCTCAAAATGCTGCAAATAAAAGTTAAAAGGTTAAAAATCTCCTAAACCACTGAGAAGTGGCATGTGTCTTAGATTTAATCAATATTATGTTTTTTTCAGGATGGGATTTTTTTCTATTTACACGATTTTCTGTTTTTTGGACTTCCTTTTCTTATACTAAATCAAAATAGTCTTGTGGTATATGGCTTGGAAAGTTCAGTTTAGGCAAATAGACGTGGAATTTTCTAGAAGCCGTTTCACCTCTCATCCAAGAGGTTAGGTCTATTAAGATTAATATATTAGAACTTAAGAAGCCTTTTGGATGAGAGGTGAAATGTCTTCTTGGAAAGTTCATGTCCAGTTTCCTAAACTGAACTTTCCAAGCTTGACCATGACCTGGATTACAGAGAACCTTCACAGATATACCTCTGGTATGTTCGTGCTTACGTTCTGTCCCTACTGTCAAAACTGCTAATGTCTTAACCTGTCATAAACCAGATTAATACAAGTAGTTCAATTCAGTTCCTACATAGCATCAATCTGGGTAGCCTCTTGTAGAATGTATTGGCATAAGGGAAGGACATTCAGTACAATTCTTCAAGCTGATTTGGTACCCGCCTCCTATGTCAAGCTTTAAGCCAGTCACAGCAACAGTAGCAGCTGAGACATGTTACATTCTTGATTTGTTTCATGGAGTTAACAGATAAATCAAATTCTCCAGGCGGGAGGAATGGACAAGCATTTTCCCATCCACAAAAGCAAGAAAACTGCATCCTTTGGCTTGTTTTTTATTCCAGCTAAAACCCTGTTTTTTTTTTGCTTTAGCCTTGTGCCTCTGGTTAATACGTTTACGCTATACACATCACTGCATTTCATCATCCTGAAATATATCTGTTTCGAGGCGAATGCAACTGTTGACTCTTGACAAGATGTACTTTTTGGAGTATGTGAATTTACAAATCGCACAACAATTCATATTGCTTGAAAGTTAACTAATGTAGCGTTATCCTTATGTAGAGGATAAAAAATCATACTGCAAAACATGTTTTATTATAAATTACAGCCTTTGTGTGGAAAGGGAACTACTTCAGTTCTAGTCCTCATTTTGCATATATACTGTATGTCACTTTTATAAATGCCCTTATACAGTATTTTCTAATGTTTAATGACATGGCCTGACACTATGGTGTTCTCTATATAAAACCTGCATGGTAAGATCCAACTGAACTTCGCAGGACTGAAAGGTCCTAGAAAATATGTCTAGACTCTTCTCTTCCTGAACATTTGGTAGACGGATGATGTTTAAACACCTACATTTTTATCAGGAAGAGAGCCCCTAAGGAGTGATTCACAAATAACTTTCCTCTCTCAACTTAAAATGTAATATTTTTCTGAAACAAAAATTTGAAACCTGACTGATTTAAAGTTCTATCAACAACTACAACAAATTACAGCCACTAGATCAGTTAACTGGTGTTACACAAACTCTGAATCAGTATAAATTGGTTTATCTACAGTATGCATCCATACTACTGACTGACACTTTTGTCATCCTCATGTCAAAAAAACAAGACGCGCATAAAATCAAATATTTTAAATAAGTTTTTTAAATGGTTGAGTCCAGTATTTGTTTTAGGCATGTATCAAAAAAGAATGTAATAAACATCAAATTATATTACTCTACTCATTAAATATTTCTCAGTAAAATTGTTCTAAGTTGAACTCTATTGTGTTCCACTGCTGCAAACACTCATCATGCCTGCTGATGTCTTGTTCCCTCTGACTTTTAAACACACACGCCTGGCTATCTGGAGCTGAGGCCCACAGGCATTCACCCAGGCCACAGTCCAAACCGTGTCAAATCAGCAGAGTCTTCACCAGGGGCCAAATCTGCAGCATATAATTAGCTTTTAATCAGCACCCTCATTCAGGCAAGCAGTAAAGATTAGCTCAGCCTGGGCTCTGCTTAGAATAGCATTCATGAATGCGTGTAAAAGCCTTTGACCCATCGCATCCAATCATACACAGACAATACCGCGCTCCCTCACTGCACCCAACCCCCCTAAAATTTGCCTTAAGGACTCAGATTTATTTTCTCCCCCATCTTTCTCTCCTCCTGTTTCTTTTCTGAATGTGTACAAAAATTTCCAAGGATGTTGGTTTAATGTGCAACATCCTCTGCAGTCAAAATCCACTCACCTCAGCACACGGGCAAAGCCTGTATGTTAGCAAAACAAACCTGACCTGTGTGCTGGAGGGTCTGTTTAGATAATCCAATATTGAGAATTTAAAATGAGTGTTTTTGTTAAAAAATCAGCTGGGGTTCAAGAGCATAACATTTTAGATGAGCTCTTCTCATCTAATCCGTGTTTCTCTCTGGGGTGAGCTGTGGCGTTTATGCCTGTAATGAAGTGCACTGAGATGAAAGCCTTTTTTAATGGGATTTAGTTAAACTGGGACACAAACCAGAAAGTCAGGGAGAGGGAGAGAAACATTTCCTCATCATCGCTGGTAACGTCACTGTTACTCCTCTTCTCGTGGATGGCTCACTCACTTTCTGTGATAATCTAATGAATAGAGATGTTTTCTTATTTATCACCGTCTGGAAATATCACCCGTAAAACTTGTCTTTTATTAGTGTAATCATGTCAGTTCTTTGGTTAGTTTTTGCTTCTGTCTAAACTTCTCTATTTTCCTGTATTTCCTGTATGATTTCTCACCACATCATTAACAACGATGAAATATGTCTTAAGGATTGAGTTATCATGTCATGTCCAGGGTTTTAACTTTTTTCCAGGTACAGTCCTGCTCACCATTATTGGCACCCCTTCATGTTTTGCATAGCTGAGTGAATATTTTCTGAAGGAAATTC
>JAUZNJ010041443.1:0-10033 GCA_034780135.1 Jordanella pulchra | reverse complement strand
TCCATCCATCCATCCATCCCTCTCTCCATCCATCCATCCATCCATCCATCCATCCATCCATCCATCCATCCATCCCTCTCTCCATCCATCCATCCCTCTCTCCATCCATCCATCCCTCTCTCCATCCATCCATCCATCCATCCATCCATCCATCCATCCATCCCTCTCTCCATCCATCCATCCATTTTCTCCTGCTTCATCCCTTAGGGTTGGGCCGGTGCCTATCTCAGGCAGACTGGGTGTAAGGCGGGCTCCACCCAGAACAGGATGCCAGTCTGTCGCAGGGCAACACAGAGACACACAAGGACGTACAAATATATTCAAACAAATATATTTGAAGGGTAACTGCATATTGTATACATGAACTTTTCCTCTAAAATCATGCTCTGCTTCATATCACCGCTCGCTGATACCAAGTGGGCATGATTTTTATTGAGCAAGAACATTGCATTCAAGGTAGGCAAACACAGCTCTATGCTGAACAGTGATAGTCCTTGGCTCCCCAGGACAGGATCCAAGATGCATGAGGATTATTCAAGCATAGATGATTCAAATGAAATACCCCTATGTCATGATTTAGATGAAGTAATAATGAAACATAATTTAAAGCTTCTAAAGGGGATTTCCTGCATGAAGGTTTTCACGGCAACATGTTCTGCTCCCAACAGCAGTAGTTTCCAGGCAGAGAACTCGTCCTACAGAGTGAGTAACTGAGTACCTGCTGTTTTCTCAGGTTTTATTTTCAAAATTCAAATTTTCTTTATAGGTTTACATTTTGTTATTCAATTTTGTCCAATTATATCTTTTAAAATTTCTCTTTTTCAGTTTGAATTTTACGAATTGCGCTATTTTCAGTTGTGTTTTACGGATCACATTCTCCTCATTTCAGGGTCCGAAGGAGCAAAGGTACATTTCTATTGGTAAGCATCGACATTAGCAAGAACATTGTTACTGGTTAATGTGTGTGTAGAAAGGGAGAGTTTGTTTTAAGCTTCAAGTGAAAAGAAAATATTCTGCAAAACTGAATTTTAAAACATAGCAATTTGTAAAACCTAATCCAGAAAAAAATACATTTAAAATGTGTACAAAAAAAAAAACAAACTGAAAAAAGCTGAAGAAAACAGTAAAGTTTCTCTCAAAATCTGATTTCAAACTGCATTTCAAATTTCAAAACATCCCCTCCATGCTGTCCTACTTCTTCCTCCTCTTTCCTACCTTGAATCTCAGTTACATTCTCATTAATCCCAAATGGTTGTCAGCAGGCCTGATTCTCCAGCCCCACTCTGGGTGTGCAGGACCTTCATGATGTTTACAAACTAGCATGATGGAAACTTCTCATTGCCTCTAAACATGGACTGATAGTTTTAAATTTTCATATTATATACAGAACAATGATTTTTATTTTTCTGCATTAGTCTAGTAAGGGTTACTTTTCACTGACTGATCAAAACCAGAAGTTCAGAGAATCAGAGGACAACATTTGAGCAGTAACTCTGAGAGGAGACCCTACCATTCCCCAACTCCCACGACATCTTGTACTGTTTGGACTCGCAGTACCGGAGCAGAGAGCGAGCATTGCTGCTGTTCCAGCTGTTGTTTGCATCCCTGAGCAGAGCGTTCAGGCCGAAGATTAGATCCAGGCCACTGCAGCTGCTGAAGGAGTTCAGCAGGTCCACAGTGAGCTCTGAAACAGACAGCGAGCAGTCAGAAGAACCGGGAGCTTCAGTGGAGACATTCGGCTGGACATTCAGGACCTACCTGTGAAGTGGATTCTTTTGTACTGGTTCTGTTCCTCCTCTTTGAGGAGGACGACCTGCTGTTGAGTCCAGTCCTCTTTTAACTTCTGCTCCAGCCACCAGGGCAGTCGAACACTGCTGCAAGACTCATCTGATGAAGCAAGAACTGTTTTCAGAGGATGAAACATCTCAAAGAACAAAGCTGTTGAAGAGGAACTTTATTCAGGGAGATAAACAGTTTTAATTTAACACACTAAGCTGATTAGTACTGATTATTTCATTGATAGCTGTAAATCTGACAAACCTTGGGAATAAAGTTAGCCTGAAACAAATATTTTTTTAAATCAAGCGCCTAAATGAAAATTCTTGGCTGAAACAGAAAAACAAAAATGAGGAAAGACCCAAATAAATCATTATGACAAATATATGAACCATAGCATTTTTGGCTTTTGTGTGCTAACCCTAATTAAAATGAGAGGATTTCAATAAATCAGTTACAAAAGTATCAATATATTCATTTACCGCTGACATCCTTTCAAGGATTTCAATCAAATTTTCATTTTCTTTAGCAACTAAATGACATGTGAACAATGCTTTTGTCTTATAAAGAGATTCTCTTTCTTCCAGCTGCTGTGAGGTGATGAAAAACTTCATGGTTTCTACCAAAGCAGATGATTTGAGATGGATCCACATGAAAACTGTTTTTTTTTCTCAAGTTATTTCTCTTGATTACATCCGAAACAAACGCAATGATAAAATCCTGAAAATGACACAACAGTATTTTTCACGTCATTTCGCTTAATTTGATTGGATGAAAAAGGCCTGTCCGGGATTGGCCGGTTGGTAAGTTAAACAAGTCTTGAGCGCAAAGATGGAGCTGGGCGCATACAGAAACCTTGTCGAGCATGTGAAGACGTGTCCTCAGCATTAAACCCTTCACTATCGAGTGTCAATGAGCTGTGAAGGAGGGGAGGTGTACAAGACAATGAGACGCCCTCTTCTCGTTGTTATGGCAACACAGTGACATGATATCAAACATTTGCACCTTCTTAAAAATAAAAAATATGCAGTCAAATCAAACCATTTCAAACAGGACCTTCCCTTTAGGAACTATTGGAATTTCTTTCTCCCAACTTGTGATTTTCTCTCAGTGTGACGAAGATTTTATTAACTTATATTTGAATGCCAGTGTTTCCTACACCATTAGTTCGCTGTTACACCTGCAGCCAAATTTCAGCTAGTCTGGACTAATGCGGACTCGCTATTTAAGGAATGAACGATCCACTGCCCACTACATGGTTTGGGAAGGCCTTTAAGGTGCCGACACTCCACAGGAACGCACAAATGAAGGGTCAGTGCTTAGGGGCCGGTTTGGGATTGGGCCATTGAGTGCTGCACACCAGTCTCATTGACTGGTAACTGCGCACTCAGGTTGGTGGTACGCCATACCCAATGCTTGACAGAATCACTGGGAAACATTCTTGCCATTCCCTTTAACCACAGACAGAGGGACTTGTTTGGTGTTTAGTGTCCTTTTCCGTGTCGTATTCTTCGCATCTTCAGAATGGTGATGGGGATGTTATATAACTTTTTGCCACTGACCTGAGCATGCAGTGAGACCTATATGCAGCGCTTGAATCACACCCCCCTAACTCAAAACCTGGTGGCGCACTCGATTCGCATGAACTCTGCTCCAGCATGTTTGCTGTCTTGCTTCAGTCTTTTCCTTTGTGCTCGATGTTGTTTCTGAATGCTGGATGTGCTGTTTGTCCCACCATCACAAGTTTCAGCCATGTTGATTCAAAGTTAAATGTCTATTTGCAGAAAACCAAGAATGCACTTAGTATAAATTTGTTTTTAAACTATAATGTGACTTAAAAAAACCCCAAACTTAACAAATCTAAATGGTGAGACCAAACAAAGACTGAAACTATGACATTATTAGTTTAGAAACTGAAATTTGTTTTATAAAATAATATTATAGAAAAAATGAGTTTTAAAAAAAAAACTCTCAAACCATTATCTTCAGCTTTTCTTGACCTCTAGACACCATAAAAGATAGACTTCTGCTCAAATGAAGGAGATTCTCAGACCTGCATCCAGCTGCTTGCTCCTCTGAGGACTGAACACCATGAAGTCCTGTCTGGTTCCTCCAAATCTCAAAAAAGCTGGACTCAGAGCTGTTGCCAGAGTCCGGATCCTCGGAGACCTGCAGAGGAAATAAGGCAGACAGTTGATTAGAGAACGGTGAGAGGAAGTTTAATGACTCAGCTCAAACATCTGACCTGCTAACTGCTCTCTTCCTTTACTGTAGCTTCCCTAGCACATGCTGGGAAGCTAGGTGTCAGGTGCCTCCGAATATCCTCAAAATCCATCTTGAATATAAGGCTTTGATTATTTGCTAGTTCGGATATGTTCAACGAAGACGCGCTTGACGTCAATCCAGTGAACTCCTGCAGGAACTTCTGACCCAAAGGAAATTAATGACAATAGGCTACAGGTTTGTAGACGCATCGGTCAGTCTGCTCATCAAACAATGTTTTAGTCATAAAAAGGTAAAAAAAAAAGCTATTTTAAAAATATTATTCAGTAAAAACTTACATAATGTCTCTTTAAGCATCTTATCTGCTAAAATATTTTTGGGAACATCAGGGTGTCTGAGCAAACATCGTTCCAGCTGATATGGAGCATAGAGGCCAGCTGCCTCTCAACTTGTAAATGTGGCTTAATGTCTGTTTAAAAAGCTGACCGTAAACTCTGCCGGAGCAGACAACCTAACTAATTATGCAGCAAATATCAGCCGGTTATACTTATGTTATTCTATAAGGACTTCGATGGAAAAAACTTGAAAACTGAAAAAGCAGTTGACAATGTGCAAAATTCAAAATGCCTTTGTTCAATAAAAATCCACTTCCCTGAGAAAAACACAAAAAACAGTCGTCTTACACAATAAAACCCGAATTTGTTGCTTGACTGACCACATGAATGGATCCGGTACTGATAAAAATATTCTGCACTATCTACACACAAACATTTCAGTGAAATGAACATCATTTTTTCAAGTTCTTTAAGCAAAACTAAACTTTATATATAGTGCTCAGTTTTGTTCAGCACTTCATGTAAGTCAATGAAATTGGCAGTTAAAAGCAACTTGATCTCAGTATATCAAACAGAAAACCTTTTAATTATTTACTAAGCCTTTAAAAGATCAATTTAATAACTTTTTTAAGTAGAATTACTTTAATTTTATAATATACAATTGGAAGCATAAGACTTTGTATTAATATTTTTGTCATGATATTTACATCTATTTCAGTGTTCAAGTGTTTTGACCTTACAACAGACTAATAAAAAAACAAAGTGCTTTTAATATGAAATGTGAGTTTTTATTTTAAAGTAACATTTTATAGAGAACAAGTGTTCAGGTTCAGATCTTATGACAGAGAAGCTTAAGGAATAACTGTTTTTCTAGGCTGTGGATAGTGCAGCAGATTAATGATATTGGGGAAAAAAAGGCTCATACTTTGTCAGAAATGGTCACTTTTTTGCCACTTCCTGTTTTATTTTTGAATATAAAAATATATTGTCCCATACCTGAACAACACACTAAAACAGACATTTGGTGCATTTACCCTTACAGTGCCAGATCAGTTGGCAAAGTTGGTTTACTTATGAAAGCAAAACGAAGGTTTTGCAATTAGCAACACGTGCTTCGGTAGATTGCTATAATCTGTTGAACACAAACATCGGGTTTCTTATTTCTTCCACACTCTTCTCCATTAATCTAAATATGCTTCAGATCAGGGTTTAGGTTGTGCTCCTTGTCTTTTGAAGCCATTCTGGCCTGGTCTGCTCAAATAAAAACAGGCAAACAATGTCTTTCTTCTTGTCTGCTCTTCCAGGCTTCGCCTTCCACAGGCAGCAAAGGGTCATCCTGCAGGAGTCATACTGCTTTCTCCATGATATTGCTCGATTTTTCTTCTTCTATCAAACGAAATCAATAAAACTGCCAAGATAAAACTAACGTAACTGTGGTTAACTTGGAGTTTGAGCACTGTATGTTCTGCCCCTACCTGCAGGTAGGAGGCTCCTGCAAACCACTGAACCTTAAAAACTACAGAAGCAGGCAGCCAATAAAAAGCAGTATGAAGCCCATAAAGACAGGAGGAAATAATAAAAACTGAAAACAGGCCACAAATGAGCAGCAAAAGAAACTGAAAGAGTAGATCAAACGTATTGGTTGTTTCCTAATTTTCTGAGATTAAAGCTGTTTTTACCTGCCGACTATAGTTCAGGTTCATATTCATAATTTTAACTTCTAAAAATCCCAGGCAGCAGCTGGTTAATCTCAATGCCTCATCTGGGTCTGAGATCAGTAAGATGACAGTGAGCTGGTTCTGTGGATCAGATGATTTATGCGCCCTCCATCGTCCTCACGGCGTCTGTATTTAGCGGATCTGCGCTGTAATTGGCGCAAATTGTGCGCATTTAATGTGCGGACCGCGAGCGCAAGAACATGGCTGTTTTCAGTTCTGATCCTCACCTCAACAGCACCATGAACCTCTCATCTGAAGCCAGGCTGGCGTCAATGGTGACGGACAAAAAGCGGGGATCCACCCGGCGAAAGACCGTGGACAGGTCCAGGTCCAGTCCGACCGAAGAGCTTCCATTGAAAAGTCGGCTCCCTGCGGTCCGGTAAGAGAAGAAACAAAAGAAACTAAACAAAACGGAGTACATGTCTCCTGCTGAGGTACACTTCCTGCTGTTCACACCGGCTCTGCTGGCACCACCCAGCGGGGACTCGGTCCAAGGCAGAGAGAGGAGAAAGGACCGAAGAGAGAGTAGGGGGGATACAAGGGGGAGGAGAGAGGAGACAGGAGAGAAGAGACAAGAAGGAGGAGAGAGGAGGGAGTAGGTTGGAGACAGGAGAGAGGCGGCAGGAGAGAGGAAGGAGGAGGGAGAAGAGAGGAGGCAGGATAAAAGAGACAGGAAGGAGGAGGCAGGAGAAAGGAGACAGGAGGCAAGAAGGATGAGACAGGAGGGAGGGGAAGGGAGGTAGGACACAGGTCAGGTGGGAGGAGAAAGGAGGGAGGAGGTAGGAGACAATAGGGAAGAGGTAGGAGACAGGAGGGAGAAGGCAGGGGGTAGGAGGGAAGAAACAGGAAAAAGGAGGGAGGAGACAAGAGAAATGAGGCTGGAAAGAGGAGGGTGGAGACAGAGGTGAGGAGGCAGAAAAGATGAGACAGGAAATAGGACGGAGGGGAAAGGAGGCAGGAAACAGGAGGCAGGAAGGAGGAGACTTCAGAGAGTAGACAGGAGGGAGAAGGGAGGAGACATGAGAAGTATGTAGGAGACAGAAGGGAAGAGACAGTAAGGAAGAGAGACAGGAGACTGGAGGGAGGAGACAGGGGGGAGGAGAAAGGAGGCAGGAGACTGGAGGCAGGAGACATGAGGAAGGAGGCATGAAGGAGGAGGGAGGAGACAAGACAAAGGACGCAGGAGACAAAAGGGAGGAGACAGAAGACAGTAGGGAGGAGACAGGAGGGAGGACAAGGGATGCAGGAGGGAGGAGAGAGGGGGAAGGAGGGAGAAGACAGGAGAGATAATGCAAGACAAATGACGCAAGAGACAGTGGAGAGAGGAGGGAAGAGACAGGAAAAGGAGGCAGGAGGGAGGAGATATGAGACAGGAAGGAGGAGACGGGTGAGGAGGGGGTCTCTAACTGTTGTTTTGGCCTATGGGCTGAACAGCAGTATTGAGTACTGGGCCTTATTAGTCTCCTTGGTAGGGTGTGGATAGCAACCCTACAGGGGGTTACATCATTCTGCTTGGGGACTTCCTACATGGGCCAATGTGGGAAACAACAGTTAAACCTGGAGGGGCGTATTTGGGAGGAAAAGAGCCCCAGCTCTGAACCTGAACGATGTTTAATTATTGTCCATAATCAACACCATGTTCAAACATAAGGATGTCCATCTGTGCACCTGGCGCCATGATATCCTAGGCTGGAGGTCCACGATCAACTTTGCAGTCATATATTCTGACCTCCAGGCGCATGTTTTTGACACTCTGGTGAAGAGAGGGGCAGAACTGTCCACCGATCACCACCTGGTGCTGAGCTGGATACGCTGGACGAGTAGAAGTCCAGACAGACTTGGCAGGCTCAAGCAGGTATTGAGGGTCTGCTTGGAACATCTGGTTGAGCCCCGGGTAAGGGACGTATTCAACTCCCATGTTCAGCTCTGGGAGAGCTTCTCCCAGATTATGGAGTCGGCTGAAAACATGGATTTTGAGTGGGCCATGTTCTTTGCCCCTATTGTCGATGTAGCTGTGGCTGTAAGGTCTGTGGTGCCTGTTGTGGCAGGAATTCATGAACACAGTGGTGGTCACAGGCAATAAGGGATGCTGTAAACCTGAAGAAGAGCCTTATTGAGCCCAGTTGGTATGTGGGATTCCTGAAACACTAAGCAGGCCAAGCATTTTGCCACCCGGGCGATTGCCAAGGACACCTTGGGCCTGGGAGGAGTTGTTGAGGCCATGGGGAAAGACTATCAGCTGCCCGCAAAACAAGGAATTACTAATAAATCACGAATTCTAGGGAAACACTGGGCTTGCACTGGAAAGCACTGAATACCATGTGAGGCAAACCCTCAGGCGTGGAGGTGTTGGTAGTCTGGCTCTTTTAAGTTCTCCACTGATGAGAAGATGCCAAACAGCTGTGCTTCCCAAAGCGGCTCAAGCCCAGCCTCTGGCTTTATCTAGTGCTTGGAAAGAAAAAGAAAAGAAAATAAACCCCAACAGAAAAAACACAAACCCAGCAACATGACAAAATTAGCCTTTAAAGAAAGTACTCAAGTAAGATTAAAAAAGGTTTTGGGTAAAAAGGCTACTTAAGTACTGAGTAACTGATCTTCTTACTACCCATGGTCATAAAAAGAGATTTAAGAGATTTACTAAATTAATAGTTACAGTATGATCAATAGGTTAGACTCAGCAGATGGAAAATAAAATTTGACCAAAAATCCTCTAGTACAAAAAGTAAGAAGGTGTGTCTCTCAAGTATGCATATTTGTATATTTGTACATAAAAACAATGTTGTTTTTATTAAGTGAAGTTATTCACAATAGATGGAGACGCCAGACAAGTTAGTGATGCTTTATCATATTTTACTGAAGCTAAAGTAAAAAAGTACAGTTCTGTAAAACTACTCCAAAACTACTCTTTAAGTATTTTTTGTTTTCAAAAAAATTACTCAAGTAAATGTAGCTGAGTAGATGTAACTAATTGCTCCCCACTTTTGTAAACAGGAGTAGGAGCCAAAGGTATTGTTTGTTATACTACATATATGGACTCATATTTTATTGGTCTTGTTTTATGACAAAGTGGTTATCGATTGTCAGAGACTAAAGTAAATTCTAGAGCCAAGAATAACTCCATTCAACTACAAAATGCTGGTATTTTCTTTAATATTCTGATAGTTTTACATTTATGAGAGCTGAGTGAAAAGCTGTTTTGTTTTTTTGTTGTAGTTCTCTGTTATGAATGAGTCAGTCATTCAGGTTTGTTCAGTTCTTGTACTTTATGGCCCCATTAGAAAAACAACAACCACTGATGTCATTTTGGCCTTGTGGTTTTGGAGTTTGGTCCCTGCTCCATGGTTGCACCACCAGTGTTACAAGCTGCTGCACTGTGGAATCCTTCTTTCTTTTTTCATAATTAACTAATGTATTTCCTAACTGAAGAACAATCAGTTTATCTGCTACAAAACTTTTAGCACTGTAGAGCTTGCACCATCCTGCTCTGCAGGTATGACAGGTTGAACAGTGAACATTTAACACCCCATCTAAAGTCACAGTTAAATGAAGTAATCCAGAAAGTTTCTGTTAGCCTTACAACATGACTGCTAAAATCTTTTCAGAAACGTTGTTGGAAAAAATTTTATAAAAAGCATACACATTGATATTATTTAGTGGTATTGTAATAACAAATTCAACCATATGTGTGAAGAATTTAGGAGCAAGAAAAATTAAGACATTGAATTGATTATGACTGAAATTGAGTTTTATCATGCAAATAAAACATATCCACAGTTTTTACCTACGATGTCATCTTCTGATTCTAAAGTTAACCACAATTAAACCATGTTAAATAATCAAGTTGACTGCAATATTTCAAAATAAGCTAAAAAGAAATACATGTCACCTGTTGTCCATGTTCTGGGTGGTCTGGATTGGCAAATACGTACAACGGTTCTTCTTGTTACTGTGTGTATATATATATACACATATATACACACA
>JAUZNJ010041442.1:0-10033 GCA_034780135.1 Jordanella pulchra | reverse complement strand
GTTACACCTTTTGAATGCAATTACTGAAATAAATCAAGTTTTTCATGGTATTCTAATTTTATGACCAGCACCTGTAGTTAGTTTTTCTCCCCTGTGTCAAAAAAGGCTTAATTTTTCTAAGACTTCTATTTTGAAATAGAAAGTCTTTTTTACTTTTTTGTAAAGTTTTGTGGTCAGTGTGTGATCTGCCGACACTCGGTGGAACCGATTCTCGTTCTTTGTAGGAACTAACTAGTTAAGGAAGCCGTCAGTGATTATTTGTAGTAGAAGCAGAAATATTGTCATGTTGGGTTTGTGAGGGAGGGCAGGTGCTACAGAACAGGGTCTCCTGATACTTTACAGTAACGACAAAAAGACTGAGTTGACTCAAACAGCCTGTAGCACCTACTGCTGCTGTCAGCACAGTTTGTGTTGCTAACATCGCTATAGTTCACTCTGACCTCATTTCTGAGTTTGGTTTGAGGGTTGCATGTTAAAAACTGTTCAGGTTCTCTCTTATCTACTTGAAGTTTTAATTAAAAAAGAAAATAAAATCCAAATCTTATATTAATTCCTTAGATGAATTTTTAAAATTGCATTTTAGTTTTACTCTCTGATTTTCTTGGAGTCAATAATAACTGTGCTTGTCACTTGTAATTACTTGGAGAATACAACATCATTTTAAATAGTTTCTTTTACTCTGTGCTTCCGGTTGATATTAAAAATCTCACATATACTAAAAACGTCTGCTTTAAGCCCTCTTTGTTCAGTGTGATATGAAAATACTGTTTTAATTTTAAATTTTAATTAACTGGTTTTTCTTCTTCAGTAAATGGTGCCGGTCTGGCTATGGCCACCATGGACATCATCAAGCTCCACGGAGGCACACCAGCCAACTTCCTGGACGTAGGAGGCGGAGCCACAGCCCATCAGGTGACCGAGGCGTTCAAACTCATCACTTCAGACAAGAAGGTAAAAACTCCTCCTCCTCTTCCTCCTCTGAACAGCTCCACAGTAAACGCTCTACTAACCTGGCTGCTTCTTCTTCGTGTCTAATGTTTGTTTCCGTCTCTTTGTTTCATGTGGTTTAGGTTCAGGCCATCCTGGTCAACATCTTCGGAGGCATCATGAGGTGTGATGTCATCGCCCAGGGCATCATTATGGCTGTCAGAGACCTAGATCTCAAAATCCCCATCGTAGTACGGTTACAAGGTACTAAGCTCTGACAGCAGAAAACACAACCTGAACCAACAAAGTCAAAAGGAGATGGTTGCAGATTCCCTAATCGTTGCTTGACAGATGCAGTTCAGCACCTTCTGCAGTAACTGGGGTCTTTGTCTGATTGTTGTGGGGAAAAGGGAGTAAAGACTTTGATTTGCTAATCTAATTATAATCCTCATCTATTGTCCCAAGGTTTGAGATAAATAAGCCTAATTTAGTCTCCTCTGAAGTGTGTCTAACCCACCCTTGCAGACGAGGGGAGGAATTCCTTCATGATTTAAGTGTTTGATCAGGTTCCTCTTGGCTGACTTCTTCTGAAGGTTTGGTGAAAACAAGCAGAAATGAATAAAATAAATCAGATTTCAACAGTAAAATGTCTATGTTTCTCTCTATAATGTCAGGATGGAGGACAAAACACTTAGCTTTAGGGTTAGCAAGTTTCTAAAACTTTGATGTGTTTGGTGTGAAAGACGATCGCTCTGAGCTGAAATGGGAACTGTTGATGCTAGACTGCATTAGAGAGGAAAAGAGACCAGAGAGGAAAATATGCACCCAGTCAAGCTGATGTCAGCGGTGGCTTGTTGTGGGGTCGTTTTCTGCATTATGTTGCACCGGCTTTAATATCAGGGGAGACCAGCTGAGGCTGCTGACTTTGTGTCTTCTTGCTGAATCCCTCGCTGGTGGGAGATCAGTGAAATGTGCAAACAGACGAAAGCTGTTAGTGTTTGGAGCCTAAACAGAGCCGAGTTTCCCTGAGGGACGACAGTTTCTGCTCCTGCTTTCTATTTTGGCATCACCGTGTTTTCCACAAGCTTCCCTCTAACACCTTCTAATCACAGCATCCTGTCATAAAGTTTACATTCAATAAGGAAATTGTAATTCTGTTTTTATTAAATAGAACTCGAGTCCCTTTACTGTCAAATTCTCGATTGTTATCTGTTAGATTTTGGTTTTAAAATATAGTAGAAATCCTTCTTTATCTTAAGATAATTTAAATGTTTTTTCTCAGAAAAAGCAGTTGAATTATGTTATTTACTTAACTTTGACCCAGGAATCATTATTCTCTGAAACTCTGCATTCAGTGGCTGTTATAAGCTGTAGAACCATCTCTAGTCCACTATTACCTGCTGGCTTCACTTTCCTTTTTAACTCTGTCTTAAATAAATGAAATATTGTACTTTTCAAGTTTTAACCCTAATGCCATAATGAAACTGGTTAGTTATTGGTTAAGACGGGATGCAGAGAGGTCCAGCACTGTGGAGGCATCCAATAAATATAAGTAGTTTCAAAATGTTTTGCAGTGAAAATAAAAACCTTTTTCTTCTTGACATTTACTAAAGTTACAGTTTTCTTTGACCAATCACAGGCGATCATCTATCTCTTCGATCTGTTGCTTCTTTGTCCAATGATGTCATTTTGTTTCAGGACATCCGGTTTTAAGCTTCTCCGGCTTTTAAAAACTCAATCTTGATAAGAAAGCTTTCATGTGTGTCTTTAGGGACGAGAGTGGATGATGCCAAAGCTCTGATCGCTTCCAGTCCTCTGAAAATCCTGGCCTGTGACGACCTCGACGAAGCGGCGAAAATGGTAAAAAAACTATTTCAGTGTCTTTTGATTTGATTCTGACGGCACAAGAAAAAAACAAACAGAGAATATAGCTGCTGGAGAAAGAGGGGAGCTGAGGTTGGATGTGAGCAGAAAGGTCGCTTCAGCTTTACAACCAAACACCTGATGTATGAAAACGTTGCTGAGAGCAGAGCCAGCCTCCGATCACATCAGATACTGTTGCTTTTTATTTAGCTGGAAGCTAAAATGAATCAGAGGTTTGCATGAGTCATAAAACCAGGAACGAGTCATTTTAGCTATAGCTTAATTACGGCCATTTATTCTAGTGAATATTTAGAGAAAACAGGTTCAGTGGCGTCTTCAACTCCTTCCTAACCTGAAAACGTTGAATACAAACGGATCAAATGACCAGGCAGTAAAATGACAAGGAGCTGAAAAGGTTTTTGTCTTTTGTTTGCAGGTTGTAAAGCTTTCAGAAATAGTTTCTTTGGCAAAAGAAGCTCAAGTGGACATCACCTTCCAGCTGCCCATCTAAGAACCCCTCACATGCCTCTGTTACCCCTCAGCGACCTCCACCCCCGCCCCACTCACTGACGTCTCCAGAAGATTCATTTAGCTTCATTTCAATCATCTCTGGCTCGGTGGTGTGACGGCATGACTGAACAGCTCTAACTTTGAGCAAACAAGCTCTTCTTTTTTCCAAATGCTCTTCCTTGTTTCCAAACTCCCTCTAAGAGTCAATGTTTGCACTTAAGACGAAACGCACAACTCCCCCCACCCAGCCTGTAACCCCATCCTCTACTGACAGTGTGACTCGCCATCACTTTACTTCCTCATTGCTGCCAACACCTCGTAAACAAACACAGCAGCTGATTCTGTTTTATTTCAGTTTGTACAGGAAACCTCAGATTTTAGTCGCCCCGTTTCCATCCGTCAGGAGCTAAAATGGCTGCAGAGAAGAATGTTAATTTGCTGGACTTGTCCCTGTAGGACTTTCAAGCTGTATTTAAGCTCTACTGCTTTGATCTGGTACTGATCTGTAAACATGTTCTGGTTCATGCTTCAGGCAGAGGATTTCACCATCCGGTTCATTGCTGACCACATACAAACAGTGAGAGCCTGGATGCTATCTTTATAAGTAGCCGTTAGAAGGTTTCTCCTGTTAGCTTTAGCTGCACACGTCCAAACGAATTTCATATTATCAATCCTCACAGGCTGCAGGTTAGAAGTCTGTGAATATTTGCTCCTGTGCTGCAGGATGTTTAATCACCATAAAGATGGCGGATCCATCACAGCAGGGGTTTGTCATTGTTAGAGACTCTTCCTTTGATTTAGGTAAAATGGAGCAATACTCTGTTTATTACAAGGTGAAATGACAAGAGCTGGTTATTAAATAGCTACTGGATGAAGACTTGTCTGTTTTTGTCTTTTCTAACTCAAGATTTACCTTTCAGTGTTTTTTTGGAAACAGTCTGGTGCTTGGTTAAAATCAACATGTGTAGGCATTAAATATTGTGATTGAAGCACTTAAACCACCAGTGGTGTTATGGATGCTACAGCCTTTCATGCTTGTTTTCTGGACGGCTGGATTCCCCAACAGGAGACCGTGCTGGATAACCAGAAAAATGATGCCTTAATGGATAGAAAGATACTTTAATGACTGCAGCTTCGGATGCTCTCTGAACTGCACTTCCTGACAGCCGAGACAAACAGGCAGAGCGCATCAGAAGCAGCCAAGAAAGGAAAATATCTTGCCTGGTTTCTCTCACTGAAAGTCATTGAGAGTAAAATCAGTTTGTGGAGAAAACTCTGCACCTGTTTGATCAATGCTTGAAATATAACATTAACTGCTGTTTGTACCATAACAGTCATTTCTAAAGTTATTTCATCAGTTTGTTGAAGGTTGAAGTTGACGGATGCTTGTTTGTTTTGATAAGCGACTCCAAGACCTGCTTCCTAAAAAATGAACCATCAGACTGAGTCGGTATCTGAGACCGGATCAGAACATCCCTGCTTAAACTCAAGCTTTGAGTTCTGTTCTGCCCTTGCTATGCTACATATACTACTTCTACATAATTAGAATAATAATAAATAAAATGAAATGGTTATTGTCCTTAATTTTCAACCTCATGTGTCTCTTGTAAGAAATAACCTCTCAGCATTTCTTTTTGTTACCAACAGTAAAGTGTGTGAAGCATCTTTCTCTTGTTTTTTAGCACTCCATACTAGGCTGACGTAGTGTTCAGGAAGTAGGAAGTAAACGCTGATGATCTACAGTCTAACAAAATGAATCACATCCATTTTTTGCTCTTTAATTTCAAACCTCTTGTCCTTTTAAGTTTAAGTTCATATCAGTTTGCTTAGGCTCACAACACCAAAGTAAACCACTGCAGTTATTTTTATCCCTCTTACTCGTTAACAGAGATGAACACTTTGCTGCTGGACATCTCGTTTTATTTAACAGATTACTGTATCACCTTTTATGTGAACTGAAACCTGTTCATTCTGCCATCACACCACCGAACAGCAGCTGCTTCCTCTGAGGTCCTTTACTTCCTGTAGGCAAGGCCCCAGCCTTGCTAGTCTGCGTCCCATCAGACGAACTGTAAAAGCAACTCTAGTTGTTTTCTCTCCTTCCCTCCATCTCCCTCCACGCTCCAACAAGCAGACATTGTGAGTTGTACGTTATTTTAACTTGTAAATAACTAGACTGATGTTCTCACTCTGTAACATATTTATGATCCTCACAAAGAGTCCAAAAATAAAAGGAATAAATGCAGAGAACAACAGAAAATTTGTTTTGTTTTTTTGTTCATCTTTACCTTGAATTGTTCAAACAAAAGTTGTAGAAAACATTTTTTTTTAAAACTTAACCAAGCAGAACTAAATGGTCTACAACTCTCCCTTTATTGGAAAGATGTATAAAGTACAGGATTTGTTTTAATTTCAGAACAACAGTCTATTGTCAAAATACATACATCAAGACCTAATTGTGTTGCAGCCTGAGAAATCATTTTGACTCCGTGGTCATGTGTTGTTTGTCTGCAGCTTTTCTTCAGTTTCCACGGTAACTAGGAATGAAAATTGTACCTTATTTAAGGCACTCTGACATGATGGATTCGTGCCTTTAAACACTCGCTAATAAATCTGAATATTTTTACGACAAAGCATAAATCTTGGTACAAATGAATTTTCATTGGGGATTTGAGGAGGTTGGTTTTAGATTGGAATCATTAAGACCCAGATATATTTTAGAATATATTCTAAAACATTGATGAGGTCACATGACATGTCTGGGATAGTTTTTTATAGCTGATTTTTTCCATGTCTTATTACTTTCCTACATTTTCTATTAGCCTAGACTGGAATTAGCGTTTATTTCTGGGAAATATGTTAAACTTTGGTCTTTATCAGTAAAAGGAATTGACCAGCTGCCTCCTTTGAATGCTCAAATGACACATGACCCCTCTCCTCAGAACGCTGTCTACCAAGGTCTCTCATAAAGTAATGAAGACAACTCTGACACCAAGTGACGGTTGTACATAATATAAACATAGTTTCACTCTTTCCCTTGTGCTTGTTCTCCGTCTCACTTTGTAGCATTTGTATTGCTAGCTAAAATACCAACAAACATAAGAACAACCGAATTCTGTTACTCTGTTCCTTAGATTTGGTTCAGTGATTTATTTTAAAACTAATTAGCTGCTGTAGTGACTGAACAATGTCCCCACAGGTCCAGAGCAGACAGTTCATGCCACAAATCATCTGCTTTGTCAATATATTGAAGGTTACTAGCAGTCCACACTTTATTTTCATATTTAACCTTTATTTGACCAGGAAAGTCCCTTTGAAATTCAATAACCTGTTTTGAGACCGATGGGTTTGGGACAGCAAAATCTCAGCTCTTTCTTTTGGGTTTAAATGCATTGTTTTGTTAATGTTAATAAGTCACCCTGGTGGATAGAACATTAGCCGGTAAAGAAAAGGAGCAGTTTTCTACTGCACATCAGATCAGTTTGGAGCCTGGAAATTGGTTTCATGGTACAAATTTGCCCTTGCAGTTTTAACTTTACATCAGTAGATGTCACTATAGGATAAATTGTAATATCACGGAAGTTTTAGAATTTGCCCTAAATATACTTGAATCATTTCTATCAGACAGGCAGACACTATATTCACTGACAGCAATTTTCCTGATTGAACTGCTCCGACTGTGCTACTTTCCAATCAGACCAGGGTTGCTTTATTTAAGCTACAAGAGCTCGCTTGGGTTTGTTCTGGGTTTATAAATGCTTGGTTTATATCTGGACTTCTTTACATAATCGCTGCTGAATGCATTTGAAACAAGATGTGCCACTATAGTTATGTTTACATTAAGCATATCGATCTTGTTAAAAAGGTATATGTCTATATCACATAAAGTGTATTACATATGGTTTACCAGAGCAAATATTTTTCTTGGTCTTTTTCTTTTGTTTTCCACAGAATACACTGACATTTCCTACAGAACCCCCTGAATTAGCTCATCTTGGTCTCTTACACGTGAACCCAGAGATACAACATAAGACATTTTTTAGCATCATTAAAAGAAAGTCTATCACCAAAATGGCTGTTTTTTCCATTATGCTAATGCCTCACCTACTTTGAAAAGGGAAATAAAATTCTAGAATTGAACTACTTAAGGTGGCTGCACGTTGGATTATCTCTGCTGGTTTGATTCTGATATTGTTATTTTTTTTTATATATATATATATAACTAAAAAACTTCTGTTCCTCTATTCATGGATCCAAGTTTCTTTTTACTGTTTTTCTTAACCTCTGATATTGGATGCTGTGCTGCTGAAAAGATTATCTTTTTATAGTTCATAAATCTCAAAAGCTGAAATAATACCTCAATTACCTCCAGGTCCAGTTGAGTTGGAAAGGAAGCAGAGCAGGAGCGAGGAGGAGAAAATGTAAGCCATTTCTTCCAGGAGTCATCATGGGCAATGTGAGATCTTTAGGGAACAAGTTAAAAGAAGTTGTAGCACAAACCCAGAATATCCAGAATGCAGTATTTTTTACTACCACCTGCTGCAAGAGCATTTCTACGACTCCATTGTATCTCTGCCTGGCTTTATGACCATGTGAGCAGATGAACATTGATAGAAAACTTGAAAATACAAAAGAGTTGGGTTGCCAGTGCTTGTGAACAACAGAAGGTGTTGCCCAGAACATGTTACTGTGAAATGTTGTCTCTGCTGTCCAGATGTTCAAGTGTTGGCTGTTTTTGTCTCCAGTATTTGCCTGCAGATTTCACCAGTGTTGTTTTGTTAACTAGTTACACTGTGTGTGAAGTCACAAGTTCTGTTGTGAATAAACTACCGATACCATAGCCAAAAACATTTGTGGTAATACCCAGTGATTTTAATCATGCATCATTCTCTGCTTCTCTTTCAACATCTAAACAGTAAACTGTACCAGAGAAAACAAAACTTTGGATTTGTTTTACGTTAATATATCTCTTAAGTTGGACCTACTTTTGGGAATTTTGATTACAGTATTGATTTTCTTTTCTGAGAGTCTAAGCCACTTTATAAGAGGCAACCTGCATTAAAGAAAACTTTAGGGAGATGCTCACAGGGAGCTAAAGAGGCCCTACTACAGACTCTAATGCACTGTCTGCCACATGAATATAACAGGAATGTGAGACTGACTAAATAGACCTATGTGTAGATAACACCATCCCTACCAGAACAGTGACATGCCTCCCCAATAATAAACCATAGATCACTGGAGGGGTTTATTGAGTAGTATACAGAAGAAACTTA
Organism: Jordanella pulchra; assembly: GCA_034780135.1. Lineage (NCBI taxonomy): Eukaryota > Metazoa > Chordata > Actinopteri > Cyprinodontiformes > Cyprinodontidae > Jordanella > Jordanella pulchra. The sequence goes on along the minus strand of JAUZNJ010041442.1, from coordinate 1,457 downwards.
AATCAAATTTAAGAGAAACCTCTAGGAGACCAATATAGGAGATGTGCGGTCAGGAATGAAAAAGATTGAAGACTTAAAGGAGAAGGAAGATCAGACAGATGGAAGTCTGGACAGAGTGAATGACCTAAACACAATCTTTAGTAAGTTCAGTTCACTAACAAGCTCAGCATTCCTCTCTCCTGCCCACAGTCAAACCAACATCCGTCTCTACAAGTCAAGTGAAGAGGTAACTGGAGAGATTAATTGGAAATAAGGCACCACCTCCACATGGTGTAAGCCCATAGTCCTGCAGGCCTGTGGAAGACAGCTCTGTGGGATTCTACAGCACCTCTTCAACCTTAGTCTGACCCACAAGTTTGTGGAAGACCTCCTTTCTGGTTCTGGTATCAAAGAAAACACAGCCAACGGTCCTGTGGCTATGAACCTGTTTTTCCAGCATCCTGCGTCTTCAAGGTCTTAGAGTGACTCTTTGGTCCACCTGAGCAAGCAGCTATCAGACTCCCTGCAGTTTCCGAATTGCAGTGGAGTTGGAGTTGAATATGCCATCATACTCAATGCAGACAGTGAGGATCATGTTCTTTAATCACACAGGGGATTTAACAGGAGTTAGCGTGATTTACTTTGTCAGAAAGTGTGGAAGACTCTGCTGGAAGCATTAATTGTGTGGATCACAGACTAGCTGATAAACACACCACAGTTTGTGAGATGGTTGTAGATTTCAGAAGAAACAGGGACAAGTCAAATCTTAATACCATTGTGGAAGAAGAATTGGAGGTGGTGGACTTTAAATGGCTTGGTTTTCACTTTGACAACAGACTGATGTACAGCTTGAAGTTCATCTATAATGTCTTATGTTTTTCTATGCCCATTGACGCTTACATAAGTTGTTTTATTGCAGTGATTTCCTCAAAATGTTGTGCAAGAATATTAACTTACAGGTACCATAGTTTTTGATGGTTAAAAAGCAATATCTAACTTTCATTTGTTCATTTGGAAAAATATTTATTCATTATTATTTTTGTCCAATTCAAGTTATTTTTGTGACCATTGTGGGTTTTTCTTTTATTAAATGAAGAATAGTAACAATTTTGTCCATGTTTATAACTGTAAAATTGTCTATAAGAAGGGACATTGCAGACTGTACTTTTTAAGGAAGCTTATATCCTTGAGTGTTTGCAGCAACATGTTGGATATGGTAACTTCATTTCATTAAATGATATAAGAAGCTTAACAAGCCAATAAAAGAAGATCTGTTCTAGGAGGTTCTCTAGAACCTCCGGAGATGATTTTACAAAGAAAAACTCTTCATACAACGAAGAGCATTATGGACAACTGTGAGCATCTTCTAGATAGAGTTTCTTCAGATCCAGTGAAAGACAGACTCATCCATCCATCCATCCATCCATCCATCCATCCATCCATCCATCCATCCATCCATCCATCCATCCATCCATCCA